>JABUQX010098855.1:15000-49251 GCA_015478945.1 Trachelipus rathkii
TTTATTGCCTTTGGCAGCATTAAAATGTAAATAAGAGATGCCAAAGGCAAAATATAATATCAGCTATTTAAATCGAGCACGACAAGCCAACTTTTTTATTTGATTGAAAAATAACATAATTTAATCGCGATGATTCTCGCACTTTTGTTTCAATTTTACATGACCTTTTATATTTATTATGGAATAATTTTTTTCATTTGACCAATTTCCACAAAAAAAAAAAAAAAGAATTAATCGTAACATTATGAAATTTGCAAAAGATCTATCGTTTCTATATATTACTCGTGCTAAGCCACGAGTAGCACGGTATAGGAGTTTGCCTCTTATTATATATATATATATATATATATATATATTATATATAATATATAATATATATTATTATATATATATTATATCTATATATATAATCTATATATATATATAATTTATATATATATATATATATATATATATATAATATATAATATATTATATATTAGTATATATATAATATATATAATAATATTATATATATATATATATATATATATATATAATATATTATATATATATATATTATATATCAATATATATAATATATATATATTATTAATAATATTATATATATATATATATATATATATATATAATATTATATATATATATATATATATATATATATATATATATATATAATATATATATATTTATATGTATATATATATTATATATATATATATATATATATATATATATATATATTATATATATATATATATAATATATATATATATATATATCATATATATATATATATATATATATAAAATTAATATATATATATATATTATATATAATATATATATATATATATATTATATATATATATATATAATATATATATAATATATAAATAGTAATTTACGTAAATTTTTTTGGCTAAACTTGAGATCGTAGTTATGCTAACCCTAATGATGAAAAAATTTCAAGGTTCAAATGTAACAACGTACAGTCCTACACCCACAAATATTTACAGCTATTTGAAATTGGCATCAAACCTTTGCGTTTATATTATGTGAGTAGACCTACCGCTGATATCTATGGAAGGAATTTTTTGCTAAGGATACTTAATGCTATACTGATGTCAATCTTAACATTTTACTTTTGTGAAGGTGTCTATAAATATTATTTTGTGTATACCGTGCATCGTTTCCACGTCTCCTGGGTAACTTCTAACTGAAAACAATCACTATCGGCGTCGTTATCGGTTGCCTCTTACAATAATGATAATCCATAATATGGATTACTCAACGGAAACTATAGTCTATAAAACGAGTTTTAGCTTAAATATTAAATTGACGAACTTTTCAATAAATCTTCTATGGAAGTAAATGCATCTATGTTTGAAACTCCTACAAGTATAAACTATAAAAACAAGTACTTCCTTTAATAATAATAAAATAATAATAATATAAAATAATAATAATAATAATAAATAATAATAATAATTATAATAATAATAATAATCCCTTTCAATAATATATATATACTGGGACATATTAATAATAATTCACACACATTAATAATAAAACAGACAAAATTCAATAACTAACATGAATAATAATAATAATCATATAATAATTTATATTATATAATAAAATAATAGTATATAAATTTATTGTTCTATATATGGCACAAAGATGAAATGAAAGGCAAAAAAATGAAATGTTTTGATTCCATAAAATCTTAGAGCAGAAGAATAATATTGAAAATTCAAATTTGTTTTGTAATTCACTCTGGTTAGATTTTAAAACATTCAAAATTTCCTGCTCCTACAATGCTTATGCGCCCTCTTCCTGGTCCCTCACGTCTCCTCCCCTAATCCTCCATACCTCTCCTAACTCCCTCTTACTATGCACTATCTCCCTCCAATTTTTCCGTTCCAAAATCCTTTTATCATTATAGCGTAGAGGCTCCTCTTGTGCTCTCCCTAATCCCCTACGCCATCACCCAATCTCCTCCCGACCCTTACCTAGGAAAACCACTCAACAAAAGTAGATGGGTGTTGTATTATATACTCTGCACACACACACGATATTCCCCACATCTGTAATACCCGACCTCCTGCTGTGTTTACAGAGAGAAACTTATATCTAGTGCTATAGAGTATACCATTTCCAAGACATATCAATGAACAATAATAAGTATTATTACTCTTCACCGCTAATATACTATTTTAAATTTTAATAATTCATCTACTGAACTGACAGTCTTATGAATTAAGTGAAAATTAATTATGTTATATTTGCAAATTTTATGAACTACTAAAATTGAATCTAGTATTAATAGTAAATACAAAATATTATAATATTGTATATAAAATGTGCAAAAATGCAAACTAAATGTAATATAGATAGCAAATGTAAAACAAAAATAATTAAAAATTATGAAGATCACTACAATATATGTTTATTATTTACTGTTTTTAGCTAATAATAATAATAATAATAATAATAATAATAATAATAATAATAATAATAATAATAATAATAATAATAATAATAGAGTGAAAAAAATAATAATAATAATAAAAATAACAATACATAATACACCACTACTAATAATAATACCCCATAATACCCATTTATAAATCAATAATAATAATTCAACATAACTTGTTCTAAAACATATTTTTATTTATTAATATTATATTAAGTCCTAGGGATGAACTTAATTATATATAATATATATATTATGAGAATAAATAATAATAAATAATATACCTAGAATCATGATTCACATGAACTACTCATACACACACTAATTACTTAATTACAAGATCATAAATAATCAAATATAATAATTAATAATAATAATAATAATAATAATAATAATAATAATAATAATAATAATAATAATAATAATAATAATAATAATAATAATAATAATAATAATAATAATAAATAATAATAATAATAATAATAAATAATAATAATAATAATAATAATAATAATAATAATAATAATAATAATAATAATAATAATAATAAAATGGCATCTTTTAAATTGAGGGTTGGGGAAAACTATTTAGCATAAAACAAACGCTCAAGAGACTCGTTTAAAAATCACTTTCATTTAATCCTTTTATCCTACACAAAATTCATATTAGGAATACCGCATATATATAATATATATATATATATATAATAGAGAGCGAGGAGCGAGAGAGCTATATATGACTTTCTTACCATATAACAATTCCCTCACTTATACTATCATACCTTAATATATATTAATAGCCATATATATACCAAATGGTCCTAATATATAATATATTTAATTATCTTTACACCATATTATATATATATTATATATAATATATATACCTACAACTATACTATAAATATAAGCACCTCTTCTCCCCTTACACAGGATGTGTACCACTACACATACAGATGACTTCGAAATAGTGCCGAGCACAAAACACTAATTCCGCTCTAAACACTATGAGAACACAATTCTGTGTACGTATGGTCTAAATTACACTCCAATAGAAGAGAGAAAAAGTTGCCCCACATGTTGCTTAATTATATCATGTTAATTTTTATATGTTAATTTTGGTTTTAATTTCGCTCTATTTTTTATTTATTTTTCTTAAGAGAGGCTCGAGCGAGCCGATGGAGGACAGAGGGGGGACGAAGTCCCCCCCGTCGTCCCCGCTGAGGCCGAGAGACGCTGACTCACTTTCCATCTTGGCGATTTAATCTTGGGTAATCCTTTTAGTTTGTAAAAAAAAAAAACTTTAATATGTACCCAAACTCCCACGCTCACACCTCACTGCCTCCGAACCATAATTCCGAAAAAAAACTCATACGATATACAACAACTCGAGAGAGCCTTCTGTCTCTCGATATTACTCCTATTTCGGTTTAACATCCATTCTCATACAGGCGCAATCATAGTCTCCCTATATTTATACATCTATGGTAGTGCAAATAGCGCATTACCACTCACAAAATAATAAACATTAGTATATAATACGTAGTTTTGCTTTTTTTCTTATTGCATATATTATATATATTGCAACTTTTACAAACCTATATACACCACTATATAATACATTTATTACTATATATCATCAGATACGTCGTCGCTAAGGGGGGGGGGGTGGACCTAAGCGGGAGGGGCAGCTGCCCCCCCCCAAGTAATGTTTACTCTTATGAGTCTACCTGCGAATTTTTTTTGATCCACGTCCGTTCCGGCGTGGCGCCTGTTAACGCGTACGTTTTTACGATATAATACCATTATATTCATACCTAACGCAGTATATATATATATATAGATATATAATATATAAACCTCTTTCCACTCATTATTACTATGATTAACCCTATAACCTACTATATACTAACTTTCACCTATCATATATAGCCTACTATATCACAAACTCTCTATACTATTATATATTTCATATTCAACATTATAATATATATCATAATATATAAGACTATACTTGAAGTAAAAGGTCCAAACGTTGCTAATCGTACATTTTCTCACATGTCTCTTAGCGATACGAGGATCTTCTCACTTCATTTTTTTATATGCCTTTTTAATTTTGTAATAAGAAGTGGTTATCTCCTATACAGCCTAGAGTTATGTAAGTTTTTATAAAATATCCGTTCTCCCATTTCATCACAGGAAGGGCTAACTATACTAGTGTTTAGTTAAGACTCGGTCCACAGGCTTTTCCTAAGTACTCTATGTCCACAGTCTTTTACTAAGTACTCTATGTACAGTCTTTTACTAAGTAATCTATATCATCACAATCTTTTACTAAGTGAAGCTCATAAAACAAGTTGCTACCATATTTCATCTAGATCATGGCATATTTTTTTGGCTATATTCCTGGTCAACGAAGCTTTTTACTTTATAATATACTACTAATTGCAATTTTGTGAGTATTCTTTCTCTTAAAATAGGAATCTCTGTGTAACCACCACTGATTCTTCAAACACTCCCATCATTAAATATATAAAATAAGAAACAAAACTATCTTCTTCATCTACAACACAGAAATAGTCTGCGTTTTCACATATGTTTGGGCTATACCCTTTTAATATTTTTCTGCTCTCCATACAGTCTTTCAAACCCCTATGTTACTTACCAAATTAAATTAACCTATGACCATTATATGTGAGAAGAACTTGGTATTTAAATAGTAGACATAAGCCTATAAATCCAACCTAGCTTATAAATTTAATTAATTACATATTATTTTAAATAGAAAAAGAATGCGAATTTAAATTAGTTATAATTAATTATATCCAAATTGAATAATTAATCAATACTATCTTTATTTATATTAATTTTAGCACTTTTTTTACATCTACTTATATACCCTTACTTCATCTCTATGTAAAAATAATTTTAAAATATAGTATTAATTAATATTAAGCTTGATATATTATACTGACTAATATGAGTAAAAGTAGACTAAACTATTATTAATTATAATACATATACATATAATACTTATAATGCGCCATGCCCTAAAGGCCAACTACTCCGCCCATAATAAAAATGTCAGCATTCCGAATAGTTCAGGCATTGTAACTAGAAAACTATATACATCTTAGTATAACGAAGAAAATAAATAACAATTTTTGTAATTATTCAGAAGTATATTTACATCCGAGAAGAAAACGTAAAAAAAAATTTTAACCAGTTTTAATTAATAACAATAAAATTTTATTAAAACACTTCACTCAAATTTAAAGATTCTAAAACATCTTCAGTGGCCTAAGGCTCTGATTGCACCTTTACACAAGCACACATAATGAAAAGACCCTGCAAGATCTTGAGCGGTCCTATCACAGAGAGGTGCAGAACAAAAGAGAAGTTGACCGAGAGATACCCTGAGCTTTATAATATCACCACGCTTTAGAGCAAGAAAATATTCATTTTGTTCTTTATATTATTTCGCTTCATATTAGGGGAGGTATTCGAGACTCAATACACCGGAAAGTGATTAAACTATGATGGGAGAGAGGAACTATCGAAGTCACTCCCTAACCACGTTCACGTCCCTCACGCGATAGGCCGTGATAACTCTCTGAAATAAACTATCACAATATTATACGTTTACTCTATAAGATTTATACTCCACGAGTGGCTAAACTATCTGTTAAGAGTATTTAACCAATAAAAAAAATTAAATGCAATTTGCATCTTTTCACTCAGATACTCACTTCTGGAGTAATGCAGCATAGTCTATTGATATTATCAAAATTCACTAACACTAAAGCAAATTCTCAAAACAAATCAATCTTAAATCGAATTATAATGATATCATCGTTAAAAAGAATCAGAGAGTTTGAGATCTAAATTATTATTTTTTTTGTAATAAATTATTCCGGTAGATAAAAATCACTTTACCTGATGCACAACAAAGTATAATTAATACTTACTATTTTCAGTTGATTACTCTGAGTTAATTAAAATTTATTTATTAATAAACTTATTAGTTTTAATATTTATTTATAATAACTTTAAAAAGAAGTATTCACAAAAATGCATGGGTTAGTCGAGTGACCAGTGCTCACCCTCTGCTTTGTGAGCCTTCATTTAGAATGTTAATGCGTCAACATTGCGTAATTTCAACTATTGGTATATTTACTTGTCCGCTGTTTGCTTTGCAAAGTCTAAAATTATTTTACATCGGATGGAGTATTTATGATTTAGTACAAATATAAATAATTCCAGCATTTCGTTTTTCACTTAGTCATTTTATAATAAAATAAATAACCTGTTTATATATATTCACGTTTATTATTTGAGAGTCAGTAACTAATACAAGGTTACGTAGCATATTCACACATTATACACATGAGTATCCGACATATGTACAATATATATATAATTATAAAAACATTTTAAATAAAATATATATTATTTATATAAAATAATATTACTTTAATTCACAAAATAAAAACTTTTTTTTGGGTATAATAAAATAAAACAACATAAAAAAATATGTATCGCGCACAATCAAATAATTACACAAACACACGGCACTTAACTCGCTTCAACCATAATCAGTATATACAGTTGGAAATATGATCGGTAATGACTTACCCGACTCTCTCAAGCGAGAGACGAAATATATTCTATGATATATAGTGATTTACTAATAGGGTGGTTTTTTTAGCAGTTACACAATACGACGGATGGACATATACTCAGTATCAAAAAGGAAAGACGATATTAGCTATATGTACATATATGACCATAAGTGTACTCTAAATCACTAAAAACATGAGTTCACTATCTGCCTACACTCTCTATATCACTTTCTATGAGCATTTAACGAACCACAGCCTCTTTGTCTGTTTGAGTTATTGTTTCTATTATATTTTTTATGTTTATTTTTATGTTTTTGTTTATTTTTTCTTTTATGTTTAGTCTCTTCTTAAGTCTAAAACAGTTAATGCAGTTTACTTTGAGACGATCTGAAGTTCAAAGATATTGCGGAGGTTCCATGGGATTTACCTAGTCTCTCTATCTCTAAAGCGTATTCAGTAGATTAGCACGACTTGTGACAATACACTAACCTCACAATAATCTAAGCAGTCTGAGGTAGAATATAACGTTTATGCGAACATGTACACTTAGATTTAGTAACATTATCTCTGATCAACTGAGACAGACATTACACACAAAGAACCAACAGTATACTTGCTGCAAAGAGTGTTGGACTTGGGTATCTATGTCTCTATAGACCCCTCTATATATTCTGTTAGTATTGGTTTAAGGACTATAACTCGACTGTGTGTGTAAAGAAGGAAATATCATATCAACATGAGAGTAGGATTACCGAGTAAATACTTATATTTCATACTTGGCTTGACATACATGGCTCCAAGGCGCCTACAAAGGTATTGACGCATTTTTCGAGCTATAGCTGCGAGTTTATTGAAACCAGTACCTCACTCTATTATCGAACCGATATGGACAATAAATATAACCACACTAAGATTCCAGAGGTCTAGACGTGAAGTCCTTAGAAGGCCTCTATTAAATATATAAGTAACTCGCAGCCTATCACTAATATATACAGAGAGATAATGCACACAATTTCAGTAACGGTAATACTTGAATATGGGATTCTATTGTCAATCTATAACAACAGTAGTGGTTCTATATAATATACTGCTGTGATATTGTGCTGAGCTCTAGATTGCGAGAATACACTATGGAACGTGCCGTATGACACTCATTCTCATAGGTCTGTAGACCCACCCAAGATTCTACAATGCACAATAATCATAAGAGACGAAAGACATATATAATCATTTGAGACAAAAAATGAGTGCTATATCGCTTCGATATATTTTCATGTTGCCAATCGTCTGTCTCCTACAAGAGCACAAATGTCCTTTACCTATTCACAGGCTGCACTAAGTATACACATTAATTTGTGATTCTCGGGGTAAAGTATAATCACAAAAAGGAGTTTGATAAACGGGGTCTATAAGCGATAAGTATTTTAAAGCACATGTTATACATATGTACTATAGCCATCCGTACTGTGAGTACTATGTCATCGATAAATACCACTCTTGAGAAAAATTATATTGCCAGAACACGAGAGTCTATTATATCTTCTCACCGAACACACTCAGTACAGAGTATCTCAGCATGTGATGAGAATCATTTCTGCTTAATATATGGTTATAAACACCTATACTAAACAGATATATAAGCGAACCCAGTATCGTTAAAAAGTGTAAGGTAAAGTCTGTGCTCTAGCCTTATACTATAGCGTATTATCACTAGCCACTCTGAAACCCGCAGTGATTAATTAATCTGGAAAGTGAATCAAATACTTAATCTAACTCAATAATATAAAATGACGTAGAATATTATTAAGGGTTCACATATCTCTTCGACATATATGATGTGATCTAGCACTAGGAGTCACACACGATATTTATTTAATAAACTATGTTGAGAGGATAGAAACTGAAATAAGCGCTATCTATTCACACCACGAAATAAATACACCATATACAATGTCAGGAAAATATGCCCATTTAGACTAAATTATTTTTGATCACGAAGCCCCTGAGAACACGATCACTATGAGAATATACCCTGAAATGAAATGCGCATATAAGGGACTAATGGCGTCTATCGTGGTATATTTCCTACAGAGTGGTGGCAGACAAAGAAAGGAGGCGTATCCAACCAGGCGAATCTAATGATTCGCGATAAAAAGTACACGCATGGATAGGAAGCAAAAATGCTACTATGAGAGTTGCTTCAGAAAACTCATTTGCTAGCTTCCAACCAAAACATAACAAAACTAGGCAAATATTACTATACTATGCCGAGAGGGAGATAAATAATGTTGATAACAAAATACAGAAACTATCCAATCAATAATGAGTGCGGAACCTAGATAAAAAAGGAATCACGATCATATTATAACAATATTATTTATTATACGTATACTTTTGAAGTCGGGCTTATCTAAAAAACGGTAAGCTATAGAGTAGATAAACTAACGTCCTTGAGAATCTATCAGAAAATAGTAGAGATAAGTATGCTCTAAGAACATTACGAGCCCACTAAAGCCTCTATTAGTACCTCAGATCACGAGATGGGTCTTAGGTATACATAACACAATGATTGCATCGATAAGTGAGTTGTTTAAGATAGTGATGCAAACTTTATTGTACGATATGAATGATGCAAATTAATAAATTCATTACATATATGAACTGAAATTACTAATAACCACAAGTAAAAAATGCAGCTTTATCAGTTGCCACTTGTCTATAATACTGCTATAGTAATTTACATTCATTTCAATTACAATGTCACTGAGCTAATATGTAGAATTATTAAATAATATGAATTATATTAAAATCTGCTTACGATATAATGGTCTAAATCTAGGATAATATTATGAATCTGACGATGTTTTTTTATTAGCCAGTATTTGTAAAGTTAGCTCCTCCAGATCCAAGACTTTTGAGATATCCACTTTGACATAACCCTATCTACCCGTCAAGCCATCATTAATCAATAACTAAGTATTTGTGGAAATGGTATTAGGAGCCATCGGAAATGATAAGCGGGGAAAATGAAAATGCGGATAACAAGTAATGAAAAGTAGTTAAGATGAGACACTACGATGCTAATGCTAAATTAAATCGTCGCTGGAGCACATATGCCCTGAGGACTTGTTGAAATCTGAATATTATCACGGATGGATAATTAATGAGTTTCTCTAGCATAATAATAAGTATAGAATTAAGCAGCAGGCACCGCAGCAACTATCTACAGAACTTAGAGCAAAATATTCCGCACGTAGAGTTTATCTTGGAAGAAGACCCCAAATATAGAAACATCACCGGAGTTATCTTGATTCTATAGAATATCTAAATATACACTAGTTGTATTCTTTACGCATTATATATATATAACTAAAGTCACATCAAATATGAGACAGAGTCTATTCATTTCCGCCTTATCCTCTAGAATACTCATAAGCAATTCAGATTGTAGTTATTAAAAAGGCACATAAGCAGCTTCATTTAAATAAAATTTTTCACCCCACATGTAAGAAAGGGGCAATTAAGAAGAATAAGTGATGAAGGCATAGAAAACTATTGCGGTAGTAAAACAGTAACAGTATATGGAAGGACAAGAAATCCTAAGAGATTGATTAGTAGTATTAAGACGAAGAACGATATTCTTTGTTATTGAACTTCTCACCACACAAAAAGTCATCAAAATGTGAGATAGCAACCCTGTTTAGCTCGACGAATGAAGAGAGTCTTTGATGAATTAAACTAACTGAGAGAGAGAGAGAAGAAAAAAATAACCAGTACTTTGGATTTACTAAATAAGAGTAGAGACGCACAATGTGGCCATGATATTAAAAATTCTACAGATCTTTGAAAATCATGAGACAAAAAACTTCTTTCAGTAACTGTTCTGTCTGTATAGAGAAATCAAGACTCTATCGAGCGACAGGTACGACTCGGGAAGAGCGGACAGGTATCATAACTGCGCGGCACTGGACTAAATGATGAAGTGTACCTCGAGAAACTTGGAAAATGTTTGTAACAATTATCGATTATTTTAACTCAATAGTTAGCTGATAATTTGCGTTGAAAAACCAAAGAAGATTTAGACTTTCTATGTATATTTTATTTTCAATTTTTTTTGTCAACTAGCTTAAACGTGGAATTATCTGACCAATAATATACCATTACAGCAATATTTGTATTTATGATATCTATTGATTTTAAATAAAATCATCAATTTTTAAAAAATATTAATCTAATGGTTGATAAAATTAATACCACTGAAACAGACCTGATGCTAATGGTTATATTGTAGCATGCTCTTCGCTGTGAGTATATATCTACTATATTCACTCACTGCACTTACCTACTATTACTTCCAGTGAGGTGGCACAGATATAAGGGGGCTCGACTAATTGATTATCCCCACTAACGTATCTATTATCACACACCTAATTACTTAGTCTATCACCTTCCAAATACGGAGTATCGAACCTCACTAACTCAAAAAATAGAATATAAATATTAATATAAATGAAATTAAAAAAATATTAAATTTATAATTTTTAATCTCTATATAAAATATGATAAAATAAATATATATAAATGGGTAAATGTTCTGTTCAAAAATATATTATTTATGCTTACTCTATAGATATACTAAATTATTGTCAACTATTACAAAGGCTATTCATATAAATATAATAAAGAGGTCTATTATAGATATCTCTATATTAAATGCTAAAGGCGAGCAATAAGAGAGAGAGTGAGCTTACATTCATTGTTAATAAATGATCTTGTACATAGTCTAAGATTTTATTATTATTACTCATCTAATTACACAAATTAATTCTATTTCTAAAGATAAATAGTTTATGTATATAATTAACTTAAATAATATATTAAACCCATTTATTATCATGATAGAATTTCATATAAGAATAAAAATGCAAACTCTCTCTCTTTTACTCTTTTACTATTTATGTTAATAATAAGAAGTATATTATTTCACCTATATATACTATCCTTCTTAGAATGAAATTATCACTTATATTATTAATAGCTTAGTAAAAGTATACATCCATTTAAATATAATATATTAGATTATATTTATATATTATTTTTTATTATATATTCATTTTATTTTTAGTACTTTATAAGATATTATATATATATATATATATATATATATAAACTATAATATTATAATGTCTATTTTGGTGGGAAGAGGCAGGAGGCAGACATGAAACTCACCGAAGTAGGGGGAAATTTAAGCATTCATGTAAATCAAGTTTCGACTGTCCCAGAAATGATGCATTTGAAAGTGTACAAGTCAAAGGAAGTGGAGAAAACAGTTGGGGGGAGAAAGTGTTCTCCAGAATTTGCCTGAGAAACGAATGAGGGTAAGTAGTTAAGCATGGAAGTTATGCAAAATACAGAGAAACTATGTAGCAGACATACGATGAGAAAGGAGAAATCAATTATTTCTTCTTATTCTTCAATATTTTCAATTTATAGATAATCTTTAGATAATAAAATTTAAAATTATCATCTTTGCTAATGTTCAACTGTATTTTTTTTTTAATTTAAGCAAATAAACATAATTCAGTAAATTAGGAAAGTAATCGGCAAAAGCAGCTTACCGACTGTAAAAGTACTGAGAAGTTGCATACCTAAAATATGGAGAGGGATGTACTAGGGGGGGGGGCCTTTATACGTATCCCTTAGTCAAAAGGACCCCCATTTATCCCCGTCCAAGCTCGCGTCACGCTCCTTCTATTGCAGATAAACAGAAATAGAGTAGACGTCCGGAATGAACCTTGTAATATATTATTAAAAATTAAAAATCTTATTTTAAGGCGTTCTATTTAATTTAGAGTTAACAGTACTTATTTCCTGACGTTTATTTCTGCAATAAAACACTCTGTCCATTGATATTACAATATGTCGAGTTATATAGATTTTCGTGTGAGTAATTTGTAAGATATTCTTAATCTAATTATCGACGAGCCTGAAAGTCCAGCATAACGTCAAAAATGATTTCTATAACCTATTAAATGGATATTATTGAATTTTTTGATATAAAACTTTAAACATGCACTAACAATATTTTTCTTAGCGTATTATTAAAATGTATTTATTAATTTCTATTATATAATTGGTTATCAGATGGAAATGAAAAAAAATAGCTCATGATAAAGTCATTTGAATTAAGCTTAAACTTTAAGGATTAATATCATTAAATAATATTTAGTAATTACACTCTATCGAAATACGTACAAGACTAAAGAGTACACGTACCCAAAATATATACCTGTAAAAGAAAATCTATAAAAATAAATCAATTTAATATTGAGCTCAAAAAAAAAAAAAAAAAAATGTAATATCTTTATACTACGCGTAATCCCAACGAGTCATTCTGATGCAGCTTATGGTGATAAAAATAAATGCATATAATGTAAGCACACGTATAAATTAATAAATACATTACTGACTATGATATATTGCTAATATTATTTTAAAGCACAGCTAGAGCTAGTAGTTATTTAAGATTTTATTAATTGGACCACTTGCCAAAAAAAATAAGAGATAATATTTCTAAGAATTTATAAAAATTATTTACTCCTACCATGGTTATAATAGAGGACCTTTATTTAATTATTATTAGAGATTAAAACAATTTTAAATAAGAAGTCGACTACAATAACTATTAGACCTCGAATGCGGAAACACAATTTACTCTCTATCGAGATATACACGAGTTCAACTCGACATAAATAAAATTAGAGTCTCACCACCCTCTATATTGAAAAAAACAGTAAAATATACAAAATATTTTGTGATGAGTGAGAGATTAATATTAATATATATATATAATAATATTAATATATTATATATATATATATTATAATATATTATATATTATATATATATATATATATATATATACTATATAATATATAATTAATATACATATATATAAAAATATTAATTTAATATAATATTATAATTTAATTTAATATATATAATAATAATTAATATGTAATAATATATAATATATATAATTATAATATAATATATTATATTTAATATATATATATATAATATATATAATATAAATATAATAGGTTCCCTTCTCTCCAGGTATATGTGTTTATTTTACCGTACTTAATATTATATATATACCGTTTATATTATTATAGATATATTTTTTTTATTTTTTATTATTTATAATTTTTATTTAACCTTTCATTTGGTGCTAAAGTATATATATTATAATATATAATTAATGATTACAATATTAAAATTAATTATGAATTTATTGGTGATATTAAGGTAATCAATTGCTATTTCAAATATATTATAAGGAGTAATATTATCTTAATATTTTTATAAAATATATTACTCAACACTTTATGGGTAATTGAATAAAGTCAACAAGTTAAATTTAATCTATTAATTTAACAAAGCAGATAAATATATTGAACTCATATATTTAGAAATACCAATTTTAAATTATTTTTATGGAATCACCTTTTTAAACTTATATTTAAACTTAAATAAATGTAAAAATAATACAAAAATGATAATATATATATCTTGAAAAAAACTATGTACACTTTAACATATATATATATATATAGATAATAAAACCTATATTAATTATAATACATATTTATTAATATCAGCTATATGATAACTAAGGTACTTATTATAATTAAACAAAAATTAGATATAAAAAAAAAATATATATAGTATATATATATGAAGGGCTCGAGACCAGATCGAGAGTATGGGAATCAAGAGAGTGATGGATAACGTATTTCATACCATACTTCCTGGGAAATAGACGAAAAAATGAGCAACACCAATATTGCAGGAGTAAGCGGACACTGTTAGGAAAGAGTAATTATTTCTCAACGAAATAATCGAATAGCTTAATAATCTAGTGAGTCTAAAAATTGTCTTTTCAATTAATAAATAAATTTATGTATTAAAATAATTATTAATATAAAAATTAAGTTATAAAGTGCCGTTAATCTTACACGCTCGCAGGGTTTCTGCGCACTGATAACTATCTTCAAGAAGATGAGAGAACGATTTTACGAGAGTTGGTAAGAGATTTCCTGTTTTTAGGTGTGTGTTAAGCGGTGTCGTAGACATTCCATGGAGTGGGGAGAAAAGGGTGTTATTTGAGAAATCATAGTCCTATCGAGAGCTTGTAAGTAAATATACGAAGGATTGCAGCAATAATCAGCTGTGATTACGTGTCATCTTTATACACCACTCAGGAAAGGGCCTATGATAAAGACACACCGTAAACTTATTAATATATATATACACCTCATTGCAATCATTATGCGTAGATTATATACCACTTGGGTTCCATTATTAGTAAAAAAAAAAATATAATAAAAAATAAAACTACGAGAGTAATCACTAGAATAAAAATTACAGAAGAATGGAATCTAAATTGGGAAATATCATTACAGATCAACGATTATATATTTAAAAAAAATTGAATTGTAGGTGGAAGATGATAATACTATAATACCTACAGTCACTTTTAAATGATTAATAAAATAAATAAAAAACTATAAAAAATAATTCAAAATAACAAGAGACAAGTAATTATCCGATGAAATAGGAAAGGACCTATTATATATATATATAATATAATATATATATATATTATAATATAATATTATATAATATTATTAATATATAACTAATTTATTATATATATATATTATTAAATATATATATATTAATAATATATATAATAATTATATAATTTAAAAATATATTTAATATATATATTATATATATATATATATATATTAATAATATATAATATAATAATTATAATCTATATAATTAATTATATATTATATATATATTAAATATTAAATAATAATATATTTAATATTGTATTCATTTTCTATGGTTTTGTGGGAGCATAAGTTCAAAAGATTATTTGCTAATCTAAACTAATTATAACATAAGGCTAATTAAGGGTTTATTATGTGTATAATATATATATATATATAATATAAATATATATTATATAATATCAAGAGGTGGGCACTTCCGCTCTATTAGTTTATCACAGTCTAGTCCGCTAGAATCCGCTCGATGCGGATAATCACCATAGAAAAGATGCTGGAGACTAGTCGGAAAGGTGCGGAGTCGTTATCCAGAAGTAAATTAAGCGACTTTTGACAACGTTGCGGAATCAAAAAAAGTATCACCTCTTATTTGTTTCCGCACACTTTTATTTGAATAAATGAAAAGTATATATATATTTACTTAATTAAGTAAATTCTTTATTTGTGAATTATAATATAATAATAAAAGTAATAATATATAGTTTTTAAATTTAATATATTGATTCAACTGATCAACTTTAAACTGAAAATCGCTCGGCGAAGTTTTAAACCTCAGAAAAACATATAGATTAAACTAATGAACGCGGTCGTCTATAACAATGCTAATGGTACCCCACTTTATAATTATTTATAATAAGAATTTTAAATTGATTTTATAGACTGAGTGGCTATTACACTCATACTATATAAAATCTTTTAATTAATTATTATTATATTATATTAACTATAAATAACTAGGCAATATCTAAATCAAATATGTGTAAATATTATACAATAACTATTATATATTATATATTAATATTATATAGTATATAATAAATAATATATTATAATATAATATATATATATATAATTATTATAAAATATTATATATAATATTAATATATAATTTTAAATATAATATAATTATATTTATAATAGTTATTAAATAAATAATTAATAATACTATATAATATAATATATAAATATAAATATATATATATATATATATAATATTTATAATATATTTTATATATAATAATATAATATTATTAATATATATTATATAATATATTAAAATAATATTTGGTGTTTTACAAGAATTGATTTAATATACTGAACTGAAGGATAAATAGAGTTAATATAATTTAAATATTAATATATATATATATATTAATTATTAACTAATATAATATATATAATAATTAAATATATATATTATATAAAAATATATATATATATATAATAATAATAATATATATTATAATATATACATATATATATATATATATATATATATATATTATATAATTATATATATACTTTAATTTAGGAAAATATAAATTTATCACTGTAATATATATATAGAGTATATAAATCATTTTATCTTATTCTGATAATTAATTAATTTTATTATGTTATTATTGCCAACTAATGAGATTTTTAAAAAAATTTTCCAAAATAGGGATATATTTGAGAAAATTCACTATAAAACTAGTGAAAACTTCTCACGAGGTCTGTTACGGAATAAGCATATGAGCACACTAACTGTATGGTCAGACTGCGTCGATGGCACTAATTTCATACAGATTTAGCAAGGTCGTTTGGATCAGATATAATAAGAATTCACTTAATATAATTGGGTGGAAAATAACCAGAGGATCCCTGGTACATAATATATGTTCCCAAGAACGGGGAGGCAGAAATAAGATTTCAGGTGAAAGGACCTTAAATTTATGCAATTGGGCTGCTGAAGGCGAAAACTCAGAGCGAGAAAACCAGTATTAAAGCAACCATCCTCCCGGTGACATCTTTCCCATAAACAGCCAAGGCAAGAATTTTGTTGTATAAAATCTAGTTCAATAAAATATAAACACCATCTCCTACTATCTTGCATGCTGTAGAGCGAATATTTAGTATTATGAGGGAGCATTAATATTTATGAATAGAGAGTCAAGTGGATCAGTCTTTACAATCTGGAGCGCGTATCTTAAGCTTGTGCCTGTAAATTCTTGGAGGCAATGGGCTTCACATTCACTTAAGAAATTCACTTTTGTAATATGGGAATAGAGATGAGCAATACTTGAAGTAAAGGCAGAAATATCAATCTTCCTGGCTGAGGAGAGAAAGTAAAAATCATTGAGTAGATAGAATATATTATATATACACACGATCCATCAGTATTTTTTCCATAATATCATTTTAAACATAAGAACACACACATTTTATTATGAGGTAAGGACCCATAATATACATATTAATCAGATACCACTTGTATATATTTAATATTTAAACAACCTTTTGTTGAGTAAGTCGAACAGTTATTATGACGGTAGAGAGCGTGTCTTGATACTATTGAACGTATATTTCTGTCGGCGAGAGCGTATTTGATTGTCCATTAATTAAAGGTAGCAGGCAGTGAGCGCTAGTCGGACATCAGCGTTCCCTCAAAGGTGCAATCACGTGATCGCCTAGCCGGTACTATTTACCTTAAAATGAGAACGAGGAGTCCCAACAACTACAGATACTATAGCATATTATATAACAATGTGTGAGAGACTGGAGAAATTTTTTCTGAATATTTAGAATCTAGAGGAATTTCTCTTGATATTTTTAACCTATAACATTGTATAATATAGAAGGTTTTAATATAAGAGCTTACTGATGTATTGATAAAACTAATTCCTCTTCTGATTGTCGTAAAATCCTAAAAATATTATAAAATATAATATATTAAGTTTATTTATCTATGTTTTGTACCAGATTCTATTAAAATCTTGAGAAAAATATACTATTAAGTGTATACATTATCACTATATTGAAAATTCACTAAAGGAACGATAAGTTAGTTTATTTATTCCTTGGATTCTGTAATTGTTACACGATAGAATAATAATTATATTCTAATATGGATAAATAGAGTGGCACAGTCAACCATTTTGTACTAAAGCTTTAACCTTTAATAAGGTACGCAACCCAAATCCCAATACCCAACCCAAAGCCAACCTAAGCCTTAAAACCTAATCACTCGTTATATATACAATCTACTAGCCTAACTTAAACATATCTCTTATTATACTGCTATTATATCATAAAGCAATTTATTTAAACTGAACCTTAAATCCTACTTAATAAGTGGAGTTTTACAAAATAAAGTCATAATAATTGAAGAGTGTAATATACTGTAATTATATATATAAGATATATATATACTATTAGCACTTATTATGATGTGTAGGTTGTCAGTCTTAACAAATATCTGTAATTATATTAGTTTTCACATTAGGGATTATATAGAGCAATCACCTAGAATTTACTATATAAAATATATATAATATCTATTAATTATATAATTAATATAATAATATTAATATTAATATTATAATATAAGTTAATTATATATTATAATTAAATATATATATATATATATATTATATATATACTATATATTAATATATTCAAAATATATATATAATATTATATATATATTAAATATATATATATTAATAATTAAGTATTAATATATATTATAATATATATATAGTATATAATAATATATTAAATATATAATATAATATATATATAATATTATAATATATATTATATATATATATAATAATAATATATAATAATATATATATATATATTATATTAATATATTATATATTACTTATAATATATTAATATAAATATTATAATATTAATATATATATAATATATATATAATTATATATATATAATATATATAAATAAATATTATATTAATTATATATATATAAAGGGCCTCTTTTTTTTATATATTTCGAGTTTATCACCTATTGAACATATTTTTTAAATTTTTTTTATGAAAAAATTTAACCATATTCGGACAAGTTATTTTTTTAAATATTTATTTAGTAGTGATAATGTAATATAAACATGGTATAATAATATATAACTATATATATAATAATATAATAATATATATATATACTATTTAAAGTTATATATATAACTAATTATATATATATTAATTATATGAAATATAATAAAATATATAAATATATATATTATTAATAATATATAAAATAATATATTAATATATGTTAAAATATATATATTTAATTAATTATATAATAATATTAATTATATATATATATATATATATATATATAATATATATAATATTATAATTATAATTAATAATATATATATATATTAATATAATTATTAATATATTATATAATTATTATTAATTATATATATATATATATTTATAATATAAAATAATCTAATACTAATTATATATATATTAATATATATATAAATTAATATATATAATATATATAATAATTAAATATATAATATATATATATAATATAAATATAATTATAATATTAATATATATTAACTAATATAATATATTAAGGTATTAAAGTATAATATAATATTAATATTATATATATATATATAATTATTGTTAGTAAATAATTATGTAGTTAATTTATTACCTATAATATAAATATATATATAAAGGATAATGGAAAAATAACTAAATATATAGACTTTTAGTGAGTAGTAAAATATGATATATTATGAGATTGTTATGAAAAAAATAGATAATTTACTACTATTATATTATTAAAATATATATGTATAGACATGAAATAGTATGCACAGTGTTAAAAAAAAAAAAAAATAAAAGAGATGAGTAAAAAATAATAATTATTTTATTATATAAATTTAATCATATTATTCATCTATAGAAGACGTACATGACTTTATGTATCTGAGTGTACTATTATTAGAATTTAATATCGTTGCAACATTATTAATTTTATAATAGGGTTTGCGATTTATATTTATAAATTTTTATATTTTTATTATTATTTTATAAAATCACTATAATTATTAATATGGTATACTCACATAGTGAGTATTATAATATATACCGTATATGCAACGCGGATTGCCAGTAAGTAGGGGTCAGCTAGTGCTTCACACAGAGTGAGCTGCCTATATCAAATAGAAATAGTCAGACATTTTCGCAGTTAGTTTCGTTGATTGTTTAATGAATTATTACGACATTACCCTATTACAATATATATATACGTGGTAGTAGGTGAAAACATATAATAAACATATAACATATAATATACCCAGCTATTATATATATATAGTCTATTTTGAGGTTATTAATTTTATGGTATAGTGTCGCGAGTAGTGGAGAGTTCTCACTCATATATACATCTCAGTCACCTCCTTCTAAACGGGAGTATGGTGTAAAAATCACATATACCCTATATCCCTATACTGTATATTCACCACGTCGCTGATAGTATCCCACTTAAACGTGGCCAGAGATATTATAATATACGTGAGTATATAATCACAAGGGAGGATAGTCAAATAATAGATAATACTGACTCAAGGTGTGAACAGTGCGCGCGAGAGTGAGTATAATAATATATATATTAAATGTAATTATTTACATTATCCAATAGCGGCTAAATTTGGTAGGGATTATCATTCAGAGCCGAACGGAGAAACAGAGGGGGGGACGTTTATCCCAATTAACCCCGTAAGTGAGGGTAGGGGTCAGGGAGGAAAACCTCACCTATAGCTTAGATCAACTACCATAATCATACCTAAAGAGCGGTAGGGTTTCACTATTATATATTCACGCCCCTCCCTCAGAAGGGGGGGAAATAGTTACTACCTATACTGTCTTGAGTTCCATCGGAAAGTAGCGAGAGAATACCCCGACTTATCCTGACACAATCTGATGCGGGAGTATTAACCCCTTTATGAGTGTAGATTATTCCTACATTAGTTTATATTATAATAATAAAAATATCACCATTAATACTATTATAAATAAAAGAACTTAAAAGAAAGTTAATATATATAATAAATTAAAAATTAAATAAAAACTTATTTTTAGTATATTATTATTTTTATATTTTATAAATACATATCACATAGAATGAGGACTACAATAGCTTATTATCAATGTTTCTACATATATATCAAGGTGAGACTAAGATTATCACCGGAATATAAAATCACATTATATTATTTCCGTTCATAAATCATATATAAAATATCTTTACCCCTCAAAGTCTATATATAGTATTTATTTATTTCTCTTATATGCACTCTTACGCTAATATTATTATATAATTAATATAATATATATTATATTAATATATAATACTAAATATTAATTTATAATATATAGATTTATGAATTACTAGTATATTAATTATATTTAAAATAATTATAATTAAAATATATACTAAATAATAATATTTTGGATAAAGTTAAAAATAATATTAATCCACCTGTAGTAGATAATAGTACTGAATTTCTATATATAGTATCTTAATATATACAAACCATAATTTGTAGTATATATATCACAAGATGAGGGGAATCTAAATTAGGTATAATATATATTATAATTAACCAGGTGCAATTCTCTCTAGTAATATATATATAATATATTACATTATTAATAATATAATAATTATATTATCATATTTAGAATTATATTATAATATACAAATTTATAAAAAATAAATCTTTAGATTGAAGAATATTCTTATAACAGTATCAACTACTTTCCAGGAAAAATAACCTTACACACTAAGACTACAGGAAAAAGGTAATTATCCATAAATTATATTGTGGAAACTATTACATGGCATATTATTTACCTGAGATGGAAGGACTGTTATAATAAAAAGTACATAATATAACTATATTAATAAAAAAAAAAAAAAAAAAACAAAGAAGAATAAAACATGGAGAAAAGAGGTAAAAAAAATAAACAGTTGAGTGACTCACTACTAACACCTTAATCGAAGAATTAAATAACCAGTAATTGTAGAAAAAAAATACAACATAACTGATAAAGTGAGTAGTAGCAATGTGTGGAATATTATACTATAAGACATAAGATTATTTCTTTAAGAGTCTAGAAGAAACAAGCCTCTTGGAGATGTAAAAGTACAAAAGTATAAAAGAATAAAAAAAAAAAAAAAAAAATAGGCTTCTATAATTATTAATTATTGCGCGAACTTAAATGATATTACTCACACAATGAGGGACAACTGATAGAGAATTTTCCGTTTCTAAAAGATAAATTGATATAATCTGCTTAATTCACTATAGGTTTATCTGTTGTCTCGACTTATGAACATTGTCAAATGATACAATCATTATATTAGAATGTTCCATCATAATACTGAGTATTGGTTATCTTCTACATATAATCTGAATTGATATCACAACGTTTTTCCAACCCCTAGTTTAAGTATTAATTTGTAAAGGAGATAATAATAATTCAATTAACCCAGGTTCGCACCACGTAGGGCAGATTATGGTAGGTGTATGTTGAGGTAGAGCCTCTCGGAACACGTTTGATGAGGGAATTACAAGCAGAGGCTGTGGGAACACATTATCTTCCTTAACAACTCACTTCTGAAAAGAAGCAAGTTGAGTTGAGGAGACTTTTACTCAATATTATCTTCCGGATCCTCTTTAACCATAAGGAGCGATTAAGACAATTTAGGAATGGCTGGCGGCAACCGGAGAAAAATTTACCACTTGTTTCTTACACCATCTGCAGACATCTTATTTTTAATGTTCTGATACAACAGAAACAAATAAAAACTTTCTCTACTTCAACTTGATATAAATAAAATATGCGAACAGTCGGAGCGGGGGTTTCGGAGACCCTCCCGGAGGGGGGGAATTATCAAACCGTGCTCTTACTCCTCCTAGGAGCGAACATTTTACATCAATTTTCAATCAAAGCATCATCAATCAAGCTTTCATCAATTAAGATATGATAATTTTTTTTATATCCAAACAATAATATAAATATTTATATCTTTGACACCATTATTCACAGTTACGCTATTAAAGTAACAAATCTCCTCAGGAGATATATTAGTGACGAAGAGCAGAGACATGCAATAGTTAATAATGTTTACCTCCGATTCCCTGTCCGATCCATTATTTACGAGAGAGGTGTGCAGAACGGTAAAGATACTCATTACCCCTATAACATACTACTATAGGTTGAGTATATTGCTTAGTTAAAATAAAAATTAATAATGAGAATGAGGGGCTAAATAAAAATGTAGAATTTATGACACACTTGACCATATATTTTATAAACGTAGAGATAATTGAGAACACAAAGTCAAATTAACATAATTAAGCGCTCTCATAATGTAATATAAGTTTTCAGTCAATGAATTCTCTGAATTGGTTTTAAAGCAATTATCATTTACAATATATTAGTGGCAAAGAGATATAAAATATTAATATTTTTTCATTTAAACAATAATAATTATTAACAAATAAATTATATACCTTATTACAATAATATTTATATGATATATAATTTATTTTTTTTTTTTTAATCACATATTCTTTCTCTCCTAAATAAGCTTTATTATATTAGCATTATTATAAAAAAAAAAATTGGCTAAAAATTTTCTTAAATCTAGATGGATTTTCCATAGACACCTTTAGATGTATATCATATGAATCCACCTCTGTTTAGACTATTTAGTACCCGTATAATTGACTTAAACTTCACAATTGATGATATATTCATGCCTAGTAAATATTATAACGCTTAAATAACTTAGTAAAATTTAATCTATCAATATCTGAAGAAAATACCTAAAATACCTTCCTAAAATATATATATTGTAAATCTTTTATTGTATGAAAAAAGAATCGAAGCAAACACATTATATTTATTACATTATATATATATATTATTTAATTAAATAGTAATAACACTTCGCGAACTGGATTGACTTAAACTAATATTATGTAATATAAATAACTTAATTGATGTAATTTGTGTTGACGTATTTTAAATAAATACCATAGTAATTTTATAAGACATAACTATTTTGACAATAATACTACTAATTATATATCATGTGTTATAATAATGTAGAAATACCTAATATGGTATATTATAATCTTTGGCGAGCCAAATAACCATAAATATTTAGTACACATCCTCATTATAATTTATATAAAAGGCAATAAATTAATTTATTGAAAATAATTTATAGAGACAATATTATATGGTATATTAATATAATTAATATAAGATAATTAATAATGCTATGGGAAATAAGTTTAAAATCACAGAAAGGATAATAAATAATATATTCATCATTAATAATGGAATAATTGACCCATAATAAATTTATATTGTATTAGTATGCACTATTTAAATATATTTACCTAATAACACTAGCATAATATATGAGTAAATGAAAAGATATAATATTGACAAAATAAACAATACTGTTTATCTAAAATCTTTTTAATATTGATTTTTAAAAAGGGAATAGACAAATTGCTATATACAAATATAAGGCTAAGGATATATAATTAGGGATTTAGAGGAGAAGGACAACTATCATATCAATTATAATCCCCATAAACAGTCAACAAAACTACATATATTATCCAACAGTGAGAGAGCAAGTTAATACTAATTTTTGTCTTGGATTTATGCTTGTTCTACATATTGTAGGAGGCGGAAAGAGAGTGGATATAAAATACTAAAGAATCAGAAGCAAAAGAGAGAATATAATAAAATAATTAAAAAAAAAATATCATGTAATATCTTCGAAACTACAAAGCTTACCACATGAGCGAAAAAAGATGCAGAGTACCACTATTTTTTTCCTGTAGAGCGTGAGAAATGATACAATCTGGAATATATATAAGAGATTAAGGAATATGGTATAATAATAACTATATAATAATAATAAATAAAAAATATTATTACACAGGTAATCAAGTTTATTATTATTGTATATTATAAAATATTATAGAATACGAGAGCCTATTCAATACAGAGTATCACTTTTTATATGTGTTTTATCTATCGTTAAAACGATTAACACGATTAGAAAGAAACATATTTCCTATATAACACAATATGTTAAATAGACTTTTATTATTTAAAAAATATGCTTTATGCGATCTAAAAAAAAAGACACAACATACCTAGATAATATAGGTAATAACCTTGCAGATAAACTTTATTTGGGAAATATATATGAAAGTTTATTCAAGCTTAAAACAGCCGCGATGGCACTCCAGTAGATATTACGTTCCTTAAAGGTGTAGGTACGCATGGTCTCCCTCGGGCCTCCGGGACTACGGTGGTAAGAACTAATTCCCCCCGCGCACTCACGGGAGGGTTCTGTCGTCGTAAACTCTTCAAAGGAGTGGAATTCCCCGCACCGCTCTCGTTATTAGATCTTCTCTGAGGATTCCGGATCCATGTTGCTAAACGAGCTCCGCGCAGAGGGTATGTTTTCAGCACCTGACGACATACGCAGCGCACAGACATCAACCCTACAGTGGGTTTATTCCTTTTAGGGGAAATATTCGCATCACAAGAAAGCCCTTGTAAGAGTTTCCATACCCGATCGGCTGCGCTGTAGTGCGCACTCCATCTCATGAGAGAGAGAGAGTAGATCCTAGGTGCGGTGCCAAATATTAAAATTAAAAGACTCTTTTACATAGAGTAACTATTTATATCATTATTCTTAATTCTTATGAGTAAGATGCCTAAAAATTCGAAAAATGTTTCCCAACTATCAGCCTCCCTGCACCTCTTTTAGAAAAAGAAATTATTAATATGAAAAGATAAGAGATCCTTATATGTGTATTTGTAACATCACATTTATTATATTATTAATTTATCTCATTTATTTTTTTTACATTTTCCCCCTATATACAATTACTATTTTGACACGATACAGAGAAGGAGAACTCCAAAATCCGAGTGCCTCACTCTTTCAGCACGACCATCAATGGCTAATTTGTAGTTTTATTAGCATAAACATACATAATTTTTTTTTTATATCAACTTTTTTTCAAATACTTTTCTTTATCAACAATTTGTAATATGCAATAGCCATATTGCGCTTAAATGTTATAAAATCCAAATTGAAAATTTTGCCACACGAGAATTAAACTACACTAATTTTGTTATATTCCCCTTTATCCTGATAATACTAATATGGCAGCTTTCTTGAGGAGATATTGGAATACGTTATGAATGAGAAGAGCATCGCTGCAAGAAACGAAATATTCGTCACCATTGCAAAATGTGGGATCTTATTACTATAATATCCAGTCCATCAATATACCACTTATAATAATCCTATACAACAAAATTATCTTAATTACTATTATTTACAGACTAAATAAATGAAAAAGTTGCGTTATATGTATATAAATTATATTATAAAATAATATATATATGATCAACCTATTATTAATATATATAATATATATTATAATATATATTATAATATTTATACATTATAATATATAATATTATATAATATATTATATATATATATTATAATAATATATATAATATATATATTAAATATTAATCAGATAGATATTATAGATATTATATTTAATTATTATTTATATTTTTTAAAGAATATATTTATTTTCTATATTTTTAAAAATTATTTAAGGTTATGATAAGGTTTCGTATCTGAAATATATATATTTTTGTATTGCTATTACATTAATTATATGCATTCATAATAGTACGAAGCTGATAATAAATAAAACTTGTTTTAAGAATATAAAGGAAAATAAAGAAATTTCGAGGGAAATATAAGAAAATAATGAATTATAAAAAAAGACATCTAATAATAATAATAGTTAATTAAATAATTAAATAAATAATTATTAAATTAACGCAACTTCTTATCTTTCTTTATCTTTTCTCTTTTGTCCCTTCCTAAGACTGGGGGTAAGTAGTGTGGCGAAGCGAGTGTCATTCGCGCGAGCGCGAGAAATAAGAGAAGCAGTAAGAAAGATATTATAAGTGTTGTCTATAAAATACTAGTGAGCACGAGCGATTCAGTACCCACATACGACAGAACATGCGCGACAAAGTGAGAGCTGTCTATATGGACCAGCGAAGGTTTTTATTTTAGTCTCTCACGATTTATCGTCAGAGGGTAAACAATCGAGAGTATCAATGATAAGCGATTTCACAATATTCCCTGGGCAGCTTTGTGCCAATCAGATGGAGCTCATTCTTTTTGATCTAATTTTTTTTAACTAAAGAAATAGACCCAACACCGTTAAATCGAGCCATAGAATGATCAAACCATTAGGAACAGAAAGTCCAGGGCCTCATCTGCCGCGACTCTCTCCGTAAGCTGAGTGAATCATGGACGGGTGGGAGGAAACTACACCTTTATTCTCTCGCGCGCCACTCGTGCCCGATAACCCTAACATTTCTCTCCTTCACCTACGTTGGTTCGGCTCGAGCCCCTTAATCACTACAAAATAAAAATGAACACAGAACTATACACAAATTTACACACTTTCAGACCATTAATATTCTATCTACACACCATATAAAAATTAACGGTGATCTCTGAGGTCAGAGTATCCCAAACAGCACACAACATGTGGGCAAACTTTTCTACTCTATTTCTTCACTTTGGATCGATTGTAACAATTCAGAGACGGCACTTATTAATAACATTCCTAGCTATTAAAATCTCCAACTCTCCGATTCTTTCATTTAATTTTGATCTTTTTTTCCATCATGAACAAGTAACCATCTCAACATAATCTATATCCTATTTTATTTATCTCTTCATTTACCCCTTCTCACTTCTAACACCTACATGGGGCTGGCGTGCGTTTGTTTCGTTTTGTCATCAGTGATATGGGTTTACAGATAACGTAACTTCATGAGGGTTAGACCTATCAATTTGTTCCCATTTACCTTACTATTATTTTTATTCTGCGATATGTAAATTCATCTTACTTTCCTCCTTTCCAATTGAATAGAAAGTACAATATCTTAAAGCTGCTATATATGTATATATATGTATATTGTCTATTAGCTGAGAATAACTACATATGATTTAATACTTTTAGATATCTTATAATGATATATATTTTACCTAAATTAGCCGATAGATTTACTCACTACTTATAGTACTAGTGAAGGCTTTGTAACTGAGCATGTTATTTACGTAACAATAATCCTTCTCCATGGTAGTTTAGACCGCAGGGGTAGCACACACTCAAGCACTTTAGTACCTTATGTCATCCACATGGATGGCGATTACGAATATTAATGAGCATTTCCAAGCTTATACCTTGGGCCATTTGTTGCATTTCCACTTGTGACTTCCTTTCTCCTAGCGTGTGACATGGAAGCTCCTGCATTTGCGAATTTCCTTTCCCTATCATTCTTCCTTATGCCACACTCTCTGTAATATCCTAAATATTTTAGAACTTCAGAACACTTGTACCCAGCTGCTCTACAATTCCATGATTGTCTATATCAATAACCTTCACAGCGTAGGAGTATTAGACTGATCCTACACGTCACGATAAACATTCGATTTAATTTAAACCTTACTCCTTTTATCTACGTTTATATTTCAACTCCCTCCTTTTTTTTAGGCCTAGGCAGTTAACGGCATGCGCTGCCAAATTTCTTGTGCTTTTCTATGTGTTTTATCCATACCCTCTCTCAAATCTCTCTTTAAGAGTATCGCCTTGTTTTTTGACCGAAGTGTTTTGTCTATTTAGGTCACATCGAAATCCTTTATAGTATTTGAAAATCTAGATTTAGTTTAAGCGTTTCCGCATATTTAATATGTAAATTTAAATAATCTATCATTGAATGTATGTTGGGATCTTTGAAATAAAAGCAAAACATAGATCTGGATGAGCTGAGTAATAATAATAATTAATAATGGTATTTACGTGGATAATGGATTTAATTAAGTATGAAATTTGATATTTTTGCTTACTTTATTTTAATTAAATAATAATGAAATTTTATCTTTTAAATAAAAAAACTTTATATCTTTTATAAATTATATGATCCAATATTTCCTATAAGCTTGTATATATATATATGACACTATTAGCATAAATTGGATTATTTTATACACAACATTCAATTTATAAAATCCTAATTTTTTAGTACTGCATTTCATTGTAAGGGAGAGCCTCAATTGAAATAGTAGTTGATGTTTGTACTAGGCTTGTTTTTATTCTGAATTGTTATAAGGAAAATTCATTCCTGCCACTTTTTGTAGATTCTAATAATGGGTTGCTTATTTGTTTGTTCCTTTCAGTTGATTTTCTGCAAAAAAAAATATATAATATTAATATTATATATATATTATAATATATATATATATATATATATATATATAATAATTATATATATATATATAATAGTATATAATATATATATATATTAATATATATTTATATATATATATATATATATATATATTATTTTCTATAATATCCTTATAAATATATATAAAATATGATATATAAATATATATATTTTTAAAATATTTTCTAAAAGATATATATTATAGATATTAATTATTTATAATATATTATATATATATATATTATATATATATAATATATATATTATAATTAAAATTTACAAAACTATAAAATTATCGTCCCTAGATGGGGTAGGGTGCGTAACATGCATCGGAACCATTAGTTGGAGTACCAACCATATTTCATCAATAAGCGCAAAAAGCCCCTAATTTAGGTCAACTGGTCGGAATTGGCCAGGAAGGGAATAGGGTTGAGAGTTCAAAAAAGATGGTGAATTCCTCCATTTTTTATATAGCATTTTTTCTTTTTTTTTTTACCACATGAAGAATTCTCGCGTGTATACATCAGCTCCGTAATAAATTAAGCACAAATGATGAATTATATAACATATATTCCGGAAATCGTAACTGTAGCATTAAATACCTTACTCCCTAGAACTACGCGACGTAGGGTGGGCCATGGGTGTGGAAATCGGAAAAAGCCCCCCTACCTGGTGAGAGAAATAGCTCCCCGAAACTCCGCGTCCATTCCTTAAGATTATACAACCAAGTTGCATGAAAGCCCCTCAGCTAGTTAAGGCAATGGATTCGGGTCTCAACATTGGCGAGGCACGAGAAAAGCAAGAATATCCTGGATTTTTTGACGCTGTACCCCTCAATCCCTGGAGGAAAAGAAGCAGATGAGCAGTGTGATACTTACTGAGTCAGACACTTCGATACCCACCATTGATTCAGGGGAGATTTGGGAAAGACTCAGAAAAGAAGATCCAGGTAAAACGTAAAGGGTAGTAAGTACAATAAAAAAGAAGGGAACAAACTGGGGAAAGGGGACGGGTTAAGATGAACGGATTACAAAAAAATAAAAATGAAATAAGAACCAAAACATGAAAAACAAAGAAAAAACAATGGACATAAAGGTAGCAAAGTAGAAAAGGTACAATAATTAAATACTAATATATTACGGGATAATATAATATAATAATAATATAATAATATAATAATAAATTAATAAAATAATTAATAATAAATAATAATAATAATATAACAATACAAATAATAAGGTTATTCACACAAAGAGTACAATATCAAAAATAAGTACAATGCGGATAATAACTAAATACAGAAATAATAATAATATTTTTTTTTTTTTAGAGTGGAATGTACAGGATCTCCACAGCACACAAGAATGCGGCTAGAACGTGTTAGCAAAGGAATAAACGACAGGGAAAATCCCTAAACGAAAGAGGAACAAGGCTGAGAAGGCAGATGTGTTAGATCTATACAAAGATGTTCAGCTCCAATAGGAAGGAAAAAATGCGAATCAAACTACGTAAAAATGAGATGAATTCGGATAAAGGAATGTGGGACTGAAGGCGATGTTGAAGAAGGAGAATGAGCACAACACATCAGGGAAGAACTTGCTCTAAGGGTCGAGATGCAAATGGTAAAACCCAAGAGTGAACGGCTGTATGAGAGGTAAGAACTGGAAGTGAGTGCAAAATGGGCAGGATCGGGGGATCCTCCCGCGATCAATAAGAAACCATTGGGTGAGTGAGGTTGGTATGAATCAGACGCAATCGAGCCAGGAACACCTTTAAAGGAGGCGACTCCTCCTACTGATGAAGACCACCGGCCAAGAAGGGTTTGACGTTCCCAAGTCTGGCGCCACGAGCATCCTCCGCTACCAACACGACGCCAGCCAGAAAAGAAAGGAAACCCCGAAGTATAGTGATGAAAAAATCTGTAGCAGGGAATGGCCCAGGCGCACAGCAGGACGGAAGTGGTTATATGGGCACACGACAGTCTCGTGTGCAGCCGCCGCCCATTGGTGCTTACCCCATTCGGACCCGGATCGTTACCCAGGAACACCCATTGGGAAGGGAAACCCAACAGAACTCAATGTTGTGGCTCTGCGCTTTGTAAACAACAAGGGACTGTTGAATGGCACGATACCAAAGGGTAACGGAGTTACCGTCATAGGAGCATACGACCTGGTGAGAGCGCCCGAAGATGCGAAAAGAATAGTATAGTACCTATGCCCACGGGCGAAGGGTACTGATCCTTGTTCAAACGCGCCAAGGACATTGCTAATCAGTTCAGCTGAAAAAAACAGACAAAATATGGGTGGGAAGACAGTGATGTCCGAAAACACAACTGAAGCTCCCACACCTTCTTCCGTCTTGGACCATCGGTGTAATAAACCGCCTAAAAGAGTCCCATGTGAACCTCCGACGTAGACACATAAAGAATTTTCTTTTCAACTGCAACTCGGGTGTAACCTCCGACTTATCACAAAAGACTGGAATCCCACTGCAGAGAGAAGGAGGCGGATAAACCCCACTGTGAATGGGGTTAAGGTAAAAATTCAATATTGAGTACTGACCGCTTTCGCTGAGGAGAAGGTCGCGAGAAGAAAGCGAAAGTATGGGAGTAACACAACATCCCAGCAAACGCGCCAATAAGAAGAGTTGTGAAGGACGCGCTCTATTATAGGTGTCAAGGATGGGCCGACGAACTAGGAAGCCGAAGAACGGATGAACTGAGAGCACATGAGCTGGCTTCCCTCCGCATGGATTAGGGGCATCAATCAATCCCAGCCTCTAACTCCAGGCATCTCCCCGAAATAACAAACAATAATAATAATATAATTTAATAAATATATAATTAAATAATAAAATAATATTAATAATTAAATTAACCTTATTATAAAAAGTCCATTTGGTATCTTCTAATAATAAAACAGCTACAGGAGTTACAAATGACTTCCGTGGATATGCTCAAGAGAAATATCCATTCTGCCATATATATATTATATATAATATTATATTAAATATATATAATAATATAATATATATAATTATAATATATATAAAATTATAATATAAGTATATATATATATATAATTATATATAATATAATATAGTATATATATATAATAATATATATATATAATATATAATATATATTTATACTATAATACAGGGAACTACATACACCTTCATTGCAAGCCCTAGCAGCAACTCAAACTTAGTCCTTTTACTTGCAAAGGATGTAATTGCACCAACCTACTCCCAGTTACAGTTTTTGCTATCATCAGCCCAAAGACACCCTTTCATTCAAACTCATATATCCTAACTATATATTTAAAAACTCCGGATCTTGTTCCAAGCCTCACCATCAAACATGGATGTCCACACGGCCCGGACTTCTGCTCACTTCAGCTTTACCATAACCTAATCTCTTATCTACATTTACTTTGAATCCCTCCTTTTTACCACCTCTGCCTATCCCTCTACCTAATCCTATAAACTCCTCTTCAGATTCCACCACACAAACCAAATCATCCGTGTACAATAAGCAGGGGTCTCTCTCTCTTCAATCATCTTCTCATTTAATCTCTTCTATATCACCTCTCTCTCTCTTCCTCTCTCTCAAACTCTCATTCTCTTCTCTCTCTCTCACTTACTCCCCGGAGTCTTTTTCTCTCTTCTCTCTCATCTCTTCTCTCTCTCTCTCTCTCTAATCTCTTCTCTCTCTCTCATCTCTATCCTCTAATTCCTCTCTCTCTTCTCTCGTCTCTCGTCTCTCATCTCTCTTCTCTCTCTCTACACACTCTCTCTCTCTACTTCATCCGTCTTCTCTCTCTCTCTCTCTTCCTCTCGTCATCTTCTCGTCTCTCTTACTGCTCTCTACCGGATGCCTCACCATCATCTTCCCCGTCCCACCTCTCCTCTCCTCTCATCCTCTCAATCTTTTCTCCCTCTCTTCACTTCTTCTATCGCCCCCTCCTCTCACTCCCTTTCCTCATCTCCCACCCTCCCTCCTTATCCTCACTCCGCCCCATTCTTCTCCACTCTCCCTCTCTATCCTCTCATATCTCCTCTTTCCCTCCCCTCAC
>JABUQX010098856.1:0-2500 GCA_015478945.1 Trachelipus rathkii
AGAGATAATTGTTCTTCTTTGTGAGCAAGCCCCTTATATAAAAGGATGATGGGTAATTTAAAGATTCATATTTTGAATGAGATTTTTTTTATTCCAACTAAAGTAATAAAGATATTCAATGAAAGTAAAGTGGTAACAAGTCCCATCTGGGTTGGTGAGGAATACTCTGTCTTAGGCAATTGGGGTAGTCCCACAGCCCTTTTCCCAGGGCGTTTTTTTCACCCGTTTGCCCTCTGAGCTCTTCGTTTGGTGCAAAAAATTTGTGATCGAAGATTCGAGTTCGCAGCCTTTCCTTGAAATTTACCTCTCTTGCCCAAAGCTGCGTTTTTAAGTTGAGTATCTTGAGTGAGATTTTTCTTCTGATTCTTAATAATTTGCTTTAATCTGAACTATTATCTGAACTGAACTGAAAGAGTAATCTCTACAGGACGGGTTTAATATATTATTTTCACTTTGACTTATGTTAAAATTTTGCTCGCGCAAATCTTAGCATTAAGGTACGAACATAAAATTAAAATTATTTTACAAAGTTATAATGAGTACGTACATTACTTCCTGCGCCTAAAACAGCGGAGTAAGAAAGTAATGTTATAATTATTAATATATAGATATAAAATTAATCATCATTCAAATGTAATACATATTTGTGGGCCATTTAACAATGCGCAAAAACATATAAAACATTTCAATGAGGTAAAAAGAATAAGTAAAATACATACATAAAAACTTTCAAATGAAAACATATCTAATTATGTCCGAGAACATAAGTAGACATACAAACAATTGAAGGCAAAAATAGTATACAGGAAATTTAGAATTTTCAAATACGAGCATAACTGGTTTCATCCGAAGATTCTAAACATATTTACAAATATTTGAATACATAAAAAATACAATAATGTTATATATACGGAAAATAAAAGGTGCAATTTAAACAGGCAAGCATATTTGGTTATATGCCGTTAGATATAAACAAACATACAAACATTTAATGCATAAAATACAAAAATGTTATGCATAATTATGGATATTGAAACAACTGATTTTAGTTCACAGAGAATTGGCTCACATTGCGAACGAAGCGAGTTGAATCCAAGGAATAGGTCTAATATAGAGACGTTTTAATGTATGCTCATGATTTGATCAATGCGCACGTAAATGGTTTTCAAAGCTGTAGTTACGAGAGAAAGGACATTGGCTTGCGATATGTAGAGACGAAGTTGCTTGAAAATTAGGTCCTTTCTTTGAAAAATTTCTTCATACATAAAAAGGGGAGAGGTCACAGAACCATTTAGAATTCGTAAAAGGAATCAGAGTTCGTATTGGAATCCAAAATGAGTTTCTGGCCCATAATCCAAACTTCAATGATGAATATGTTAATCCATTAGCCCTGTAGATAGGGAAGTTAGCATGATGTAGAGGCGAAGTTGCTTGGAATTTAGGTCCTTTATTTGAAAATTTCTTCATACAAAAAAGGAGAGGTTCATCAGAAACTATTAGAATTCGAAAAAGGAATTCAGAGTTCGTAGTGGGAATCCAAATGAGTTTGCTGCCCATGATCAACTTGAATTGATGAAAGAAAATCCATACCTGAAAGGAAGTGTTCTATGTCTAGGCGTTGAATCCTCGAACTGTGATAGTTGTGAAAAGATGAAGACCATAAATCCATATAAAATTAAAATTGAAGTTCGTATTGATAATGTTCGTTTGCTTGAGTCATTTTCTCAGAGTGTTCTGATTGGGATTTTGTTATTGTAGTTTTTTCTTTTTCTTGCTTTTGTGGTTTTTAGAAGCGTGATTGAAGTTCTGGGTGTTCTTTTCGGGTTCACGCAATTAATATAGGGTAGTCTTGCTAATGTTGGTGTTTCTTTATAGAGCAAGCACCCTAATATAAGAGGATGGTGATTTAGAAATCCATATTTGAAATGAGTATTTTTATTCAACATAAGTAGAGATATTCAATAAATGTAAAGTAATAAAAGTCCCATCTGTTGAGATACTCTTCTTCTTCATAAGTGATAGTCACAGCCTTTCCAGCGCGTTTTTCACCCTTGCCTGACTCTTCGTTTGGTGCAAAAATTTGTGATCAAAATTCGGAGTCGCAGCCTTTTCCTTGAAATTTACCTCTCTTGCCCGGGAGGAGTTCTGGAGAGAGTATCTGAGTGAGATCTATTTCTTCTGATTCTTTAATAATTGCTTTAATCTGACTTTATCTGACTGACTGAAGAGTATCTCTAAATGACGGGTTTATATATTATTTCACTTTGACCTTATGCTAAAAATTTTGCTCGCGCAAATCTTAGCAATAAGTACGGAACATTAAATTAAAAATTTTTTTACAAAGTTATAATGGATTACTACATATATAATATTTATATATATATATATATATATTATATGTATATATAATATATATATATATATATTAATAATATATATATATAATATTATATTATATATATATATTATATAAATTTGATGCATAAGCCAGCTTTCTTAA
>JABUQX010098856.1:7500-12500 GCA_015478945.1 Trachelipus rathkii
TTATTTGATCTCAACACTTGAAAAATGAACCACCTCTTCCTCCTCCTCTCCTTAGTGCTCCTCCTGCATAACTTTCATCTGTTCATGTTGCAACTCAATAGGTTCTTCCTTCTATGTTGAATTCTTGTCTGTGGTCCCCCACCAGATACACCACATTCTTCCTCGTTGACCTCTCTAATGCCCAAACTCGTGCTCAATGGTCATTAATCTCGTTGTGTAGTAGATTGTTACAGATGTCTCCTCAATGGTCGCTAGAGGCACACAACCTGGCCGAAAGTCCCTCTCTCATGGCAGATTGAAGATGTGGGTTATTGTGAAACATTGGTGTCGCTATACGCTTGTCTGAGGTTATGCAATAGAGATTATGGAAGTTGATCCTTCCAAATAATCATGCAGGGTCAAATTCGTGTCGCTGGTCACCTAGAAACTCTTGGAAAGAAGATCCTTGGAAGTTGGAAATTACTTGCTGGTCCATGGGCTGGATGAGAGGAGTGGTGTTAGGAGGCAGAAATCTGACCTTGAAGAAGTCGTATTCAACATCAAGGTCTTCTTCCATAATAGGAGGATTAGCAGGAGCGTCGTCCATAACCATCAGACACTTAAGGGGCAAATTATTTTCCTCAAGGTATTTCTTGACAGTTGGCGCAAAAACTTCAGTCAGCCACTTCATCAAAAGTAGTCTTGTTACCCAAGCCTTACCATTCGCTTTCCAAAATACCTGGAATTTTACACTTTAGCAACATTATGTGCGTTTAAACGCGGCTGAGTGTTTCATGTGGTAAACTAAAAGAGGCTTAATCTTACAATCCTTACAATAAAAGTGTAAGCCTGTCCTTCATTGGTTTATGGCCAAGCAGTGACTTTCCCTCTTGTGTTATAAAGGTCCTTCTTGGAATTTTTTTTCCAATTTCTCCCCATAGGCATCTGCTGCTTATTTGTCCGAACTAGCTGCCTCTCCATGCCTAACAACAGTAAGAATTCCAGTTGGTCGACGAAATTTTTCAAACCAGCCTCTACTTGCTTTAAATTCGACAACGCTAGCATCACTTGTATCGGCGTTTTCGCCACTAAATCACCGTGTAAAGATAAAGCCTTCTCGCATATATATAAGGGCCTCGCTAACACTAACTCCAGCAAGCTGCTTTTCATTAATTCAAACTAACAATAATTTTTCTATTCTTCCTAAAACTTGAGATCTTTGCTTCGATAACATAGTCACTTATTTAGCTACATCAACGGTCCTTAGTGCATCTTTTTTTCTTTAAGATAGTACAGATCGTATATTTAGCCATGTCGTACTGTTTGGCGAGATCAGAAACACGAACACCATTCTCATGTTTAGTTATTATTTCCTTCTTCGTTTCTACTGTAATACGCTTAGGCTTCTTTACACCACTGTCACTAACACTTTTCACTTTCTTGGGAGCCATAATGAGGGTTAATTTAATGCAAAAAGTATTTTATATATACTGTATATCATATATATATTTTAAATATAAAAAGCAAAAAAAATTGTACAAAGAACAACGAAGAATGTTCAAAAAGCGTACATCTGAGTACAACTAATGCAGCAATGCTGAAACATCGCGGCGCCAAAGCCATGTTTGTGCGTTCGTGCGCCGAGGCATTGTACGCGGGTCGAGTCAAAATTTGTTCGGAAATTGTGTTCGTGGGCCGATTTGTTCGTGACTAGAGGCGTTCGTGACCCGAGGTACCACTATATATATATATATATATATATATATATATATATATATATATATTATATATTATATATTATATATCTATGTATATATATATATATATATATATATATATATATATATATATATAATATATATATATATATATATATTAGTCTATATTTTTATCAGTGTGCACCATCCACTCACGGGCGCAGAGCCTATTTTAAGGAGGGGGTGTTGGTCACTCATAGTCGTAACAGCTAACGTAAATTAACGCAGATGAGCACAGAACGCAGGGGCTTTGATGTGGGGGAGATTAAATTCAGCAGGAAAAACAGAATATGGAAGAGAATTCTACAGAACAGAGGTGGGCAAGGAAAGAAGGAAGGCACCGCAGCGAACCAGCCTGGAGTTACGAATATCAAACACAAAACTCATGTGCAAGCACAGGCACCGCCTAGTGCTACCGAAGGGCGACGTAAAGGGTGGTGTACGCGAGTGATTAAGTTCCCTCGAGCACCTGCGCTGCGGTACCCCTATAGAAAAGAGATAAAAGCACCAACATCGCGCCGCAAGAGATAGAGGGTCAAGTGAACTTAAAAAGTACAGAACAGTTTATAAGCCTTTTGCCTTTGACTCGACCTAATCCAAATGCCGGGTGAAACCAGGCCCCCACCCCAGATAATGAGAGCAGTAATCCATACAAGGGCGGATGAGGCCTTGTATAGCTGGAGTAATGTGAGAAGAGAAAAAAAGTCTCGCAGTTTCTATAACAGAACTCCCAGTTTCTTTGAGGCCGCCCTAGCAACCGTTTGTGATGTGAGGTTTCCAAGACATTTTTTTGTTTATGTTAAGGCCAAGGATGTTTATATTGTCAACAGATGAGACGAGAGAGAAGCGTCGAAAGAGATAGGAAAGTTAAGAAGGTGTCCTTAGAGAGGGAGATTTTGCAGAAGTTTGAGTTTTTTTAAAGAATGAATTTCACAAGGTTCAGACGACGCCACCCGGAAATTCTATCCAGAATCAGGAGAAATAGATCGGAAAGATAAGACGAGAGCAATTCTAGAAGTAAAAAGGGAGTCAGAATTGAAATGAGTTTGAAGAATGAAGGGTCGAGTCATCGTATATGAGTTGGATAGAGTTAGATGGTGTAGGTTGAGAAGAATCAATTAATGAAAAAGTAGATAAAGTAGGAGATAAGACAGAACCCTGAGGAAACACCACTATTGACAGAAAAGGAAGAAGAAGTTGCCTCACACAACAGCCGATATTGAGCGATTTCAAAGAAAAGCTAGATAGTAAGCAAAGAGAAGGAGGAAACGCAAAGGAGGGGGAGCTTGGAGAACAGTGACGCATGCCAAATCCGCAGTCAAATGGCTTTGGATATGTCAAGCGCCACCACGCAAGTCTCCGATGTTCCTAAGAGCGGAAACCAAAATCAGTAGATAGGAAGTATATTCTGCCAGTAGACCCGCTCGAGCGCTGGAAAGCCATACTGGCGATTGCAGAAAGAAGTTAATGAGATCTCAGAATGATCTAAGAAATGAAGAGTTGAGAAGGGTTTTCAAAGATCTTAGATAGATACAAGTGAGAGCTATAGGTCGATAGTTGAAGGATCAGAGCGGCTTCCTTTTTTCGAATAGGTTGGACATGTGCGTGCTTCCAACACTGAAGGGAAAGTGTTTAGTAATTGAAGACATAGAGAATTATAAGTTTTGACGAGGGAAGGGGCGCAGCACGGAAGCACACCTTCTCAAAACTCGGGGAGGAATGCCGTCCGGTCCCACTCTTCCTAACGTTTCATAGATTTCAAGGAGCTCCATGGCACCCGATCAATATGTTAATCACGGCAAAGGCACAGGACAGTCCTGTAGAGAGAAAGGAGGAGGAGGAGGAATGGCCAGAATCCGTCCTTAGGGTTTGGTTTAGAGGAAATAGGGAGGTCGAAGAGTTGAGCGCTTTCAGTTGGAGAATATATATATTATAGTATATATTATAGTATGAGTATATATATATATATTATATATAATATATATAGTTATATATTATATATATAGGTATATATATATATATAGTATATATATATAGTATATAATATAGTATATATATATATGTAGTGTGTGTGTGTGTTGTGTTGTGTGTAGGTGAGAAGATCATTAATGAAAGTAGGAATAAGTAAGAGTTAGACATAACCACGAGGGACACCGCTATTGTCAGAAAGAGGAAAAAGAAGTTGCCTCATCACAACAGCGATATTGAGCGATTTCAAAAGAAAACTAGACATAAGTAAGCAAAGAGAGGAAGGAAACCCAAAGGAGGGGGAGCCTTGAGAGCAGTGACGCGTGCCCAAACCCAGTCCAATGCTTTGGATATGTCAAGCGCCACCACGCAAAGTCTCCCCGTAGTTCCTAAGAGCGGAAAACCATAAGATCAGTAAGATAGGAAGTATATCGCCAGTAGAGACCTCGAGCGCCGGAAGCCATACTGGCGATCAGAAAGAAGTTTAATGAGACTCCAGCTGGAATGTGACAACTTCCGTCGGCCAGGTACAGGCGTTCAAAGATCTTGAGATTGATGCACCAAAAAAGATTTTAAACGATGGCGGCATCCTTTTTACCGGAAATGGTTGGACATGTGCGCGCTTCAAACACGAGGGAAAGTGTTAGTATTGAGACATAGAGGAATATAAGTTGAACGAGGAAGGGGCCAGCACGAAAGCCACTTTCCATCAAAACTACCGGGGAGAATGCCGTCGCCAGCCTGCCTTCCTAACGTTCTCATAGATTTCAAGAGCCCATGCAACCGATCAATTGTAAATCACAGGCAAAGGCATAGGACACCTTAGAGGAGAAGGTAGAAGGAGGAGGGGGAGGAATGCCAGAATCGTCCTAGGGTTGAGTAGAGGAAAATAGGAGGTCGAAGAGATTGGCCTTTTCAGTTTTGGAGAATAATATATATATATATATAATATATATATATATATACTTATTACATACAAGCTTTTATTGCCTAATACAAGGTATATATTTCATATAGTATATAAGTTTATATGTTGTAATATATATCAGTGGCGTATTTAGGGGGGGGCCAGGGGGCCATGGCCCCCCCCCAAAATTTTCTAGACACTAAAATTTTAAGTATCATATCTTTATAATAAATATAAAGTGCAGAGGTTAAATTAATTTAATATATTCGTCGCTGTCAGGAACAAATCTCGTAAATCCTTTGGTTAAAACTAAACTTGAAGCCATCAGAGAAAATGCAACATTAGAAATTTCAGCAGATTTTTGAAAAATATATAAAAGCGTATCTGAG
>JABUQX010098856.1:25000-27956 GCA_015478945.1 Trachelipus rathkii
TAACCAGATTCCGGATCCGGACTGGACTAAAAGATTCTGCTATTGATACTGTTCAGCACGTCCTCTGGCAATAAACTTTTCACTTGAAAAAAAAATATTTTTTGAAAGAAATTAATACCGGCTCCGGCTCTGGCTCCGAATCCGGTTCCACTCCGACGTCCGGATTGGGCTCCGGATCCGACTAAGGTTTCCGTACTATTTCTGAAAATTGTTCAGCACGTCTTCTTCAATTAAATTTCTTACTTAAAAAAATATTTCTTTAAAAAAATTCATAACCCAGGATTTCATCATACCCAGGATCCGGCTTCCGCTTTGGTTCCGGATCGGAAATAAGGTTTCGGCACTATTTGAAAATTGTTTAAGCACGTCTCCTGGCAATAAATGCTTTTTACATAAAAATATTTTTTCGAAAAAAATTTATACCGCAGGAATTCCGGCTAAGATTCGGCTCTAGATCCGATTCGGCTCCGGATCCGACTAATGTTTCTATACTATTTTAAAATTGTTCAGCATGCTTCTTCTGACAATTAAATTTTTACCTAAAAAATATTTCCCCGAAAAAAAATTCATAAGCAGAATCCGACTCCGGATCGGATACGGCTCCGGAAACGACTTCGGCTCCGGATCCGACTAATGTTTCTACACTATTTGAAAATTGTTCCAGCACGTCTTCTGGCATTAAATTTTTCACCTGAAAAAAATATTTCTGAAGAAATTCATACCAGCGATCGGACCGGCTCTGGACTTTCGGCTTCGGGGCTTCGGCTTCGGCTTCGGCTTCGGCTTAGGCTTCGGCTCCGAATCCGACTAAGGTTTCTGCTTTATTTGAAAATATTGTTCAGCAGGTCTTCTGACAATAAATTTTTCACTAAAAAAATATTTTCCCGAAAAAAATCATACCAGGATCCGGTCCGATCCGACAGACTATCTAACATTGGTTCAGCACGTCTTCTTGAAATTAATTTTTCACCTCAAAAAAATATTTTCTGAAGAAAAATTCATACCAGGATCCGGATCCCGGCTCCAACTTCAGCTTCGGCTCCGGATCGAACTAGGTTTCTGCACTATTTGAAATTGTTCAGCACGCTTCTTACAAAAAATATTTTCCGAAAAAATTCATACCCAGGATCGGCTCCGATACGGCTCGATACGATTCGGCTCCGAATCGACTAATGTTTTCTAACAGTCTATTTGAACATTGCTCAGCCCGTCTTCTTGAAATAATTTTTCACCTAAAAAAATATTTCTGAAGAAAATTCATACCAAGGATCCGGAATCCGGATCCCGAATCGCTCCGACTTTCAGCTCGGTTTCCGATGCCGACAAAGGTTTTCTGCCTATTTTGAAATTGTTTGCAAGTCTCTGACATAAATTTTTCCCCACAAATATTTCTCGAAAAAGTTTATACTCATTAAGGCTCCGGCTCCGGCTCCGGCTCCGGCTGCGGGCTTCGGCTCCGGATACGGCTCCGGATCTACGACTAATATTTTCTAGACTATTTGAAACATTGTTCAGTCACGTTCTTCTTAAAATAAATTTTTCACCTCAAAAAATATTTTCTGAAGAAATTCATACCCTATTATCCGGATCCGCTGCCGGATTTCCGGCCTAGGACTTCAGCTTTCCGGCTCGGATTTCGACTAAGGTTCCTGACTATTTCGAAAAATTGTTCGAACGGCCTTCTGAAAGTTTTTCATCAAAAAAATATTTCTCCGGAAAAAAAATTCATACTTAGGATCCGGCTCCGGATACGGCTCGGATACGGCTCGGATATGACTTTGTTTTTCGCTCCGGATCGCGACTAATGTTCTACATCTATTTGAGACTTGCTTCAGACACGTCTTCTTGAAATATTTTCCTAAAAAAATATTTTCTGAAGAAAATTCATTCCGGATCCTGGAGGCGGATCCGGATCCGGTCCGACTCCTGAACTTCAGTTCGGCTCCGGATCTGGCTCAGGTTTCTGCACTAATTTGAAATGGGTTCGGCAACGTCTTCTGCCAATAAATTTTTCACCCAAAAAATATTTCCCGAAAAAAAATTCCCATACCGCAGGATCCGGCTCCGCGATCCCGGGCTCCGGATCCGGTTATGACTTCGGCTTCTGCTTCGGATCGACATAAGGGTTTCTGCAATGTATTTGAGAATTGTGCAGTACTCTCTGGCAATAAATTTTTCACCTAAAAAATATTTTTTAAAAAAAATTTCATACTCTGGCTCCGGCTCCGACACCGGCTCTGGCTTCGACTTCGCTCCGGCATCCCGGATCGGATCCGGATCGAACTAAGATTCTACCACTATTTGACAATTGTTTAGTAGCTTTTCTGGCAATAAATTTTTCAATATAAAAATTATTTTTGAAAAAAACTTTATACCCAGATCTGCCTCGGCACCGCACCAGCACCAGCTCCGCTCCGGCTCCGGCTCCGGCTCCAGCGTTTTCCGGCCTCGACTCCATTTATTTGACTGAGTAACCGAAGAATGGGTGGGAGGTTGAGATTATGAAAAAAAAATAAATCTTAATTAACTAAATAAAATTTTTTTAACCTAAGCCACCTGGAATTACAATTTTGGACTGGAATTTAAAAATTTTTAGTTCGATCAAGATCTTCTAATAAAGTTTCTGTATTAAACATTTAGAATTTTAAAAAAAACAACCTGATGTTCAAGGGAAGGAATTTTTTTAATAATCCAAGATAATAAGAAAAAATGTGAAAAATTTCTGATTTTGAACTTCAAAAAGTAGGTTAATCAAAATGTTTACCCACCCTTAAGTAAACTTGCAAGGAAATACTGGGCCTGTCCTAGTGTTCAAAGTGAGAGAGTATTTAGCAATGCTGGGCTAATATATGAATGAAAGAGAAACAATCTCAGCAGAAAAGGCAGAAAATTGATGTCTCTCAAGCACCTTCCCATAGTTTGAATTTCAATTACTATTGCAGAATGTAATAATCAC
>JABUQX010098857.1:0-5000 GCA_015478945.1 Trachelipus rathkii
GAGCGACATTGAATAAGTTTTTTCTATTATGTTAGTACTTGGAAACACGCCTGAGATGATTAAATTCACGTTTGAGGTGAAGAAAAATAGATTATCTGGCATCTCTGTGAGCGTTAGAAATATTAGTAGAGAAAAGTAATAAATTTTAATCTCATGGCCGGTTTATTTAAGAAAAGCCCTGTTTCAGGAAAAAAAGAAAAAAAAAAAAAACAAGGGAAAGTATTAGAATTTTTCTATTAGATTTAAAATACTTGGCAGTTTGTCACGTGATGTAGCACACCGCATACACACACACTACCAGCCTACACACACATTCATATCACCGTACAGCAACACACACACACATCACACAAGCAAACCCACAACATAAACGTACTTGGACAGCACAGGCAGCACACACACTTTCTCACACACACAGCACACATACACAAGTTAGTAGGGGGTAATTATTGCAGCACGGTCTGCTTTTACCCCCACAGATGGATATTGGAGCAGCGGCCCTCTTTTACCCACCCTAAAAATTTGGTCAAACCGGAATTTTTTTAGGGCCAAATTTTTTACTGGCCTTGATGGCTCTTGAAGCTTTTTTGGCTCCTTCAGGAACCTTTTTGAGCCGCCTTCGAAGAAGCAATCCGTCGTACGTAGTGGCTCCTCTATTTTTACCCCCTGCTTGTTTTCCTTGAATTTTTGGTTCGACCATGGGTCATTTTTTGGCCCACGGTAATTTTGATCTTCATTGTAATCTCTTTAGCCTCTTTTTTTTTTTAATATCTTATACCTTGTTGGTTTCGAGATCCGCCGCAGACCGTAGATGCCGACGCCACGGCCTGCGTTTCTGCGCCGGTTTTTCCGTGCCCGGATCGTGTTCCTCCCATCCGCGTCACCTGAAACCGTAGGTTCTACATGTCGCACGTGGTTTGCCTTGTGTCCCATCCTCCTTGTTGATTCCCGTCCCAGCCGGAGAACCTCGTACCCACCACCTCTCATCTGCGCTGCAGACACGACATGACACACATGCGGTGATTTTCTGCAACAACACACACACACGCACACACACACACACACATCACGCACAAACACACACACCAGCACACATCATACACACACACCACACACACCCACACACACCTGAGTCCATCGTGGTCATGATTCACGATTTTTTTCACCTTCTTGACTACCTCATATGGCGCTTATCGTTCTTCACACTGCTTCGAGTTCTACAGGTCATATTTCAAAATAGAACTCGAGCGCTACCTCTGGGGCAAAATCTCTGACCTTTACCGCACACGTCCAATCGCTGCGATTTGAGAGCTAAATAATTAATTTTTCAAGTCTATGGAAGGGAAATCCGCAATTCCCATAGTAATTATAATTAATAGTTCTGATGATTGTAATTATAATAATAGATCAAACTTTTAATAATTATTAATGATTTTAACAATAAAGTAATAGTAATAATATATTGATATGTGATAGTGCTAACAATTATATATTATATGTATATATATTATGATAAGTATTTTTTATATTATAAGTATATATAGTATATATATATATATATGATATTATATAATATATACTAGAGAGAGAGAAGATGAAGAGAGTAGAGATGAGACATTTTTTGTATGCGTGTCGCAGCATTTCATCAGGCAGTTTACTTGGCTGATCATTTCTCAGCGCTTAAAATATCGAAAATTATTTGAAGTCATTTTTATTTGAATTTTAATTATTTAATTATTTGATTATTTAATTATTTATCGTATTTTTATTATTTTTAGTTTATTTTCTGTTGTCGTGTATTGATTGAAGCTTTATGTCATTTCACAGAATAAGAATCGTGGGAAAATCACGGTGGCGGACGTGCATGCTATCATTGTTTTTGTTTCTGCTTTAATATCGAAAATTTTATTCATTTTTTTTGAAGATATTTTTACTTCATTTTTATTTTGAATATTTTTATTATTTTTAATTAGTTATTTTATTAGCCATCGTAATTAATTTTTATTTTTATTTTTGGTTTAGGTAATAACGCGAACTAACACGTGGCTTTTTACGACCCAAAGCAGTGCCTCATGATCCCATCTACAAAGCACACGTAGAGGTTGTAAGCTGGCAAAACCAGATTTGACGTTAGGTCAAGAGTGAATATTATATATAGTATAGGTATATATATATTATATTATTATATAGTATTATAGTTATATAGTATAGTTATATATATAGTATAGTTATAGTTATATATATATTACTATATATATATGATATATATATATATATTCACCACTACACACACCACAAGCAAAATACACACCATCACACACACACCATCACACAACACACAACGACACATACAATCACCACACATAGCACACAGACAGCACACACACACGGGACACACACTACACACACAAAACAAAAACAAAAAAAACAACGCAGAAAACTACATCACGACACTCACATACACACACATACACTTACAATTATACACACTATACACACGTACAAAACACACTAACAACCCTTTGGTCTTCCAGGGGAGTTGGTCAATTTTTGAGAGTCCGAACTTTTTCGGGTCAACTGCTTTTTGTCTATTCCAGGGTGCAATTTTGGGTTCGTGTAGCTTTTTTGAACCTTGTATGGTTGATGTCTCAGCTTTGCGCTCATCTGATAGTATATATAGTATATATATATTATTATATATATGAGTAGTATAGTATAGTATATATATATATAGGAGTATATATATGTATATAGGTGAGGGGGTAGGTGAGTAGTATACGAGTGAGTAGGTGAGTGAGTAATATGTAGGGTATAAAGTAGGTACTATATATATAGTATATTTATTATAGGTATAGTAGTATAATATTAGAGGTAGGGTATATATAGGTAGTGTATAGGGTATATATTCATGGCTTTGGATGAAGTCATCTTTGAGGAACCACCTATATTGATGACGTCATCTTTTGTCTTTACCTCTAGATCATAACCTGCCCACCAGGGCCACAGCAAAGCCCCCTAGCGCTGGGGCAAAGGAGGAGGCCGCTCCGCCCCCCGCAGGTGGCGACCGCGCGCGAATGAAAAATATATAGACTATAAGTCATTCTAAATTTAAGCCAGCTTTGCAGCACATTTCAAAAGAATTTCTTTCAAAATATACTATGAGTTCATTCATTTTATTTCAATACTTAAGACATTTTTTATGTAAAAACATTTCGCGAACCTAAAACTGTAACTCATTACAGACCTAGTATTTAACACATATATTTACGTTTAACATTATTTTTTACTTAATACTTTTGAATATATATAAAGTATTTTAATTTAAATAAGATTTTTAAGGAGAATTGTATTGTAAGGAAAGAAATAAAACCAGAGTGTCTGATAAGTATAAAAATTTTATTTTACTACAATGTACGAAATTTTATTAAAAAGCATTAACATTACATACCTTAAAGCAGTAAAATCAGTAAATCAAAGTAAGAGGTGTGTACGTTACGAGTAGGGGGGATTAGTATGCCTGTTTGTTTTACTGCTTTACACATGTTTACTTGCCTTTAGACTCAGTTTGTACTGCCTGTTAACTTATAATGTTTGACTTGGCTTTAAAGCTCACATATTTATTAACATTACATACCGTTAAAGCAGTAAATCAGTAATCAATAGAGGTGTTACCTACCACTAGGGGGGATTAGTATGCCTTTTGTTTAAGCTGCTTTACTGGCTTTAAAGCTCATGTTTTACTGTTGTTAACTCATCGTTTTAAGCTTGGCTTAACTTTGAAGTATGTTTTACCTGCGCTTTAAGCGTATATATTTATTATATCGTTCGGAAAAAGACAGTAAATCAGTAAATCAATGAGGTGTTACCTAATCACCAAGGGGGGATTAGTAATGCTTTTGTTTTTAGGGAGAACTGGCTTTACTGCTTTAAACTCATGTTTACTGCTTTAAACTCAAATGTTTTACCTGCTTTAACATCACCTGCTGTTAGCTGCTTTTAACTCTCCTGCTTTGCTGCTTTAACTTCTGCTTTAACTTTGCTTTAACTCTCTGCTTTACTGCTTTAAGGATCCTCACATGTTTTAGCTGCTTTAACTCATATATTGTATTAACATTAAATGTTTTTAATTTTGTTTTAAGTACTTTTTATTTATTTTATTATTATTTTATTTATTTTTGAATATGTATTTTCACACACACATATACACTGTACGTCAAACTCGTAAGCGTCACAAACCTAAGGACAATCACACACACACACACACACACACACTTACGCACACTCACTTACACATATAACGTATTATTTTTTGAAGCATTTTTATGTTTAGATTAACAAACGAAATTTTTATGATTACTTCATCCAAATTAATATACTTACCTTTTACAGAGTTTTAAAACTTCTATAATAAATCAAGTCATTATCTTTGAACAAAACAAGTTATTATTAACTGTTATTTTTAATCTCTTTATAAATGTTCTAACCATGTAGTTGTGAGATAAATTTTACCTGATAATTTTATGATAATTTTATTAAATAACATATATTTACGTCCCTTAAAGCAATAAATCTCAGTAAATCAGTAAGGTCAGCTCCTAGCACCCCTCTAGCATCCAAGCCTATGCGCACGTTTTGTTCTAATTTGACTTACTGCGATACAATCGAGCTATTAAGCTGTAAATAAGTTTACAAAATAATAAAATAGCTCTTCTCTTCCAGAACATACTCATTGTAGTTTATAAAAACAATTTAAAAGTTTGTTAATTTAAAAATACAATTATTCACTTACATTTATATTATTTACTCATGTAAACTAAAATTATTTCAAAGTTTTTTAAGACTTCTATTATTTATTATTATTATCTATGTAAATTGACAATCCATCACGAGAAAAACACGACAAACCGCACTCCTTATCAGATACTCGTAAACTGACACTCTCTTCTCTGTAAAGATGTGTTGAAGATATACTACCTTAAGGTCTAAATTTAGGATAGATC
>JABUQX010098857.1:15000-16641 GCA_015478945.1 Trachelipus rathkii
ATCTGAAAATTAGTTTATCAAACATGTTTCATTGTCTATATTATTTAATTAGATAGTCTTATAAGTATATAGGTGATTGAATATAGTGATATTAATCATCATATTGTAATAAATTTTAGTTTCATTTGTTATTTCGGTAATATATCTTATAATAAAAGTTTAAACACATCGAGTAATGATCGTATTTTATATTTCCAATGAAAATATTTCTCATTAGTATAGTCTGCCATTTCCCTGCTCGCGCGTCAGAAAGTTTTTTTTTATACAAAGCTTACAACTACTCTATACCCAACCCGAATTTGTTAGGTTAAAATAATATGTGCTAAGCCTTATAAAACAATATCAATGGCCAACAGTTAAATTACAAAAGGTACGTTAACGTTATCTCGTTTATTTCTAGATTTTTACGTTTCATATAAATTGTAATGATGATATATGGTCGTGTTTGAAGCGATATATTGGTAAATATTCTAAGTCTTTATAATAAAATTATACTACTAAGCTCAATAATTATATATATATATCATTCTAATCAACCTAGATGAAGCATCTTATCTGCGATAAGTTTCAGACTCTGAGACTATCCTCAGTCTATTTATTAAGCATTTTGCCGCAATTGAGACTCTAAGACTATTGATCTATTGTTTCAATTTAATTTCTCATAAATACGGATGACAATGTTCTTACTTTTTTGACTTTCGAAAGTGTTAATAGGACGACAGGGTAGGCAACCCTTGTTAAGCCACCCAAATATATTGACTTGAGCTCTCTATTTAACAAGGGGCACATACCTCGAAACTGGAGCCAGGCATTGGATCGTTAGTGCACCTAGAGACACTATCTAATATCGAGATGCTACATGTGAAAAAACATGGAAGTAACAAATCCTTTTGAGGTTCCAGGAATGGAAGAAGATGCTAGTTTTCACTGAAAGGGTAAGGGAACGCCTACCTGCTGATGTTCTAATAGAAGTTACTCAAGGGATCTTAGTAATCTGTTGGAAGAGCCCTGTGATGCCAATCCTTGGTGAGATTTTTTTTTTAATCAAGCTTCTCTAACAAAATAGAATGAATATATACTTGGGAGTTAAAACTAGAGGGAAAGTATCTGTGCACGATAAGATAAGGATCAAGATGATAGCCCCCAACTGACAGGGCGAAAATCCTACCTGGAAGTTGGGAGATGTTTAAATTATTAAATATATTATATATAGTATATATATATAATATATATATATATATATATTATATATTTATAATAATATATATATATATTATATATTATATACTTAAATATATATATATATAATATATATATATATATTATATATATAGTATATATTATATAATATATTATATATATATATAATCATATTAATATATAATATAATAATAATTATATGATTAAACTCATAAGTTTTCTAACCATTATCGGTAGATTCATATATACGAATATATATATCGATTATCCAGATATTTCTATATCTCGACATTCGTTAATATATAATATATATATATATATTATATTAATAGAGAATAGAGAGATATATGAGTGAAGAGTAGATATAGAGAGTGCTATTAGGTATGGAAAGAGAAAAGAATTTTATAAGTTTTATTATCTGTAATCTATCTATAGTGTTTT
>JABUQX010098858.1:0-12500 GCA_015478945.1 Trachelipus rathkii
TATATATTATTATATACATATATTATATATATATATAAGGTTTGTAGGATTGTAAGGTCGGAAAATGTATTCATCGCGTTTTCACGATGACCTGGACAAAATTGCTGTTCCGTGTAATATATTCCCTTATTAATATAATACTATATTAATTATTATATTTATTTATAATATATATATATATATATATATTAATATTATATATATATTAATTAATTATATATATTAATTATAATTAGTATATATTATATATTTAATATATATAATATATATCATATTATAATATATATTATATTATTAAGTATATATATAATAAATTATTATAATATATATATATATATATATTATTTATATAATATATTATATATATTAAAAAAATATTTATATTAAATTATATATGTGTATATTAATTATATATATATATAGATATATATTATATATGATATATATATATACTATATCATATATTACATTATAATATCTATGTTATATTTCATTATATTAATATATATATTATATTAATATATATATATTATATTATATATATAATATATTATTATTATATATATTAATATTATATATTATATTAATTATATATTATATATATTATATTATATATATATATATAATACTATTTTAAATTTAATATATATATATATATATATTGTTAATTTATATATATTTATATATTAATATAATATTATTTTCTTCTGTGAAGTAAGTGATTGACAACACAAGGTAAATAAGTATATATTATTTAAAAAAGTAATTCATTATTAGGAAGACTTAAATATTTTATTAAAGAAAAAGGATTATTAAAAAAACTTTTCAGTAAACTGATATATGTTTATATGACTATTATTATTAATGGATATTTTGACAATTATTTATCTTTTTAAAGTAGTTATATTTTATATATATATTTCTGTTGTCTGTATTTGTATTCCTGGGCGCTATCATATAAATTGCATTGACTACTCGCTGCTTGCTGTGCTGTTAATGAAATTGTCCAGAGTCGTGCTCTTAACAAGGTTCCAGCGTGATAAGACAATAGAATAAACGTGCTGTTGTTGATGTGCCGCAGGCTGGTGGCGTCGCTGTGTTCGTGGCTATTTGGCTCAGGGTGAGAGAGTGGTCTCGCATGCTCTATGGGATGAATGTCGGATAGTGAAATGCAATTCTTGCTTTCATGCTTTCATACACGCTTAGGCGTGGCCCCTCTACTCAGGCTCTAAATGTCGACGCTAGTTTTCTCGTATTCCCTTCGTACCGCTCTCTGTCAGGTTGGTGTGTCAGTCTTCTGTATACTGTCAATTCTCTTCCATTCGACTTGCTTCGTGTCCTCAATTCCTCATACTCTGCATACTCGGACTACTGTATTCCATAGTTATATATTTAGGGGACTAATACGAGCGTAATTAAACATTCACTATTGTTTGACAGCGGGAGTTTATTGGTGTGTTTGAGTCATCTAGATTCTGTCATATGAATTATATATGATGTTGTTGGTATATTATATAGATTCATCACCTTCGTATATTTAACAGCGTAGTCTTTATTCTTATACCTAAAGCTTATTTTTTATTATGTATTAAAATAAAAGTTAAGTCAAGCATTACTTCGGTACTTATTCTGTAATCTGTTAACGTATTAATAGACCGTGTTAGCGTTTATAATTATTTGACAAAATAGTTAAGTCATATATATATTAATATATATATTATATATATATAATAATATATATTATTATATTATATTTATATTAAATCTCTATATATATTAATATATATATATATTATATATATTATTATATTATAATTATATAATATAATTATAATATAATATTTAAATTATATTTATTAATTGTATTATATATATATATTAATATATAATATATATTATATTAATAATATATTATTAATATATATTATATATATATATATATTATATATATATATATTATTTATTAATATATATATATATATATATATATTTATAATATATATACTATATATTATATTTACTCATATTTAGAATTATCATATAAGTCATATATAATATACTTAACTATTTGCACCAATACTTTATATACATTTAAGTGTTAATTGTGTGAGTTTTTGTGTCTATATATATGAACATAAAGTCAAGAAAATTTATATTTTGAATAGACATATATTGATATATTTGACTGAGTCTAATTCAAGCCTTCGATTGTCATCTTTCTCCTTCACTTCAGACGACTTAATATATATTATATAGTATTATTTTGCTTGCATTTAATGTCATCAATAGTTCCCATTTCAAGGTATTTTCATTTGATCTTCTTTCAGGTTTACCTTTACTTCTTATAAACTATTAAAGAATATGAAAATCTCCTTCGTTGAGATAATACTCTGACTCCTATTTTCAGGTATGTTGTAGCATTGTAATGTATTAAAAAAAAAGAGCAGGAATGAGAAAAATTTGAGAGTTAAAGAGTAGGAAGAGAGACGAGATGAGAAAGAGAGAGAGAGAGTAGAGAGAGAGAGAGTAGAGATGAGAGAGAAGAGAGATGAGAGAGAGATAAGAGAGAGAAAAGAGAAAGAGAAAAGGAAAAGAGGAGCATGTGGATGGGAGAGATAAGAACAGATATTCGACTGGAAAATTGTACTTATATATATAATAGAGAGAGACAGATGAGTTAGACGGAAAATTAAGAGGATATGTGTAGAGAGGAATCGAATTTTTACGAGGATTGAGATAAGATATAAGAGTAAAGGCAGACATAGATAGACATAGAGAGTAACGAGAAGGAGAGTGAGAAAAGAGGTTGAGTTAGAATGAGTTAGAATAATTGAATAGATTATTTATAAGTAGAAATAAAAAGATAGGATAAGTAGAAAGATGAATTAATAGAGAAGAGAGAGAGTTGATGAGAGTTAGAGAAATTAAAAAAGAGGGAGAAAGAGAGTGATTCAGGTATAGATATGTAGAAATTAAGAGTGCATAGAGAGATAGAATATGAAAGAAGACTTATGTTTATATTATTTTAGTTATATTATATATATATATATAATGAGCAATATAATACTAGAATTTAAATTATGACTGTTACTATTTATCATTATTATATATATATATATATGTTATGACTTAACTGCACATAACAGTCGATTTTCTTTAATATTATTTGAAGTAACTCATTTGTTCTTATAGAATATCAGGAAATGAGGAAGGTAAGATTTTTATTTTTTTGGATTTTCCAATGTTATTTATTTTCTCGTTCTCTATCTCGATTTTTGTGTGTGTCAGAGATATAGAGAGACTTACGATTGAGAGAATTATATATAAGTATTATTGGCTGTTTAGTGTTATATGTTTTCTACTTTTGATGAGTGTTATAGAAAGAAATAGCGGATTACAGAGTAGTAGGATATCACAGAGGAAATTCTAAGAGTGAATATTAAAATGTATACTCACAGTTGTTGGATAAATAGCAATATTTACTCAGTACATTGAAACGGGTCAAAGAAATGAATGTGAATGGTAGATATGAATATAATCTTGAGGAATATGAAAGGATTAATACAAACTTTGAAGAAAGTTTAAGGAAATATAAAGACAAGGAGAGGATAAGAAAAGTACGAGTCAAGAATGAAAAAATTTAAACTTGGTCAAAAAATGTTGTATTGAATTTGATTGATACTATGAAATAGTCATCGTATGACAGCCTTTACAGAGAAAAATAATTATCTTAAATTATTATAAAAATTGACATTATATTATATATATTATATAATAAAAAATTTCAATATTTTTTTTCTTTCTTTTATATGTAATATAAATGAATATTGATTATAAATATGAAATTGCACTAAAACTAACATAATCATCATTAAATAATGTTTCTATGATTAATTCAGAGATTATTCACAGTCGTTCTGAAATTTTGTAATCTCATTTGCATTTATTATTTACAACTTTCTCTGCATGTTCACCTACTAGAACACCACTTGAAATATATTATTATACATATACAATATGTTAATTTATTTATATTATGCAACTATATATATATATATATATAAATAATATATATATATATATATATATTATATATATAATATATAATATATATATATATGTAGATACTGTACGCCATCAAGATTTACCTTAAGATTTTAAACTTACCCAAAGTAGCGTCAATATTTAAATTAATTTTCTGATAAAGGTCTTCTAAGATACTTTTTGGAATCAGGAAATATGTTATATATTTCATGTTCCTTTATAATTTATACCCCCCAAGTTACTACAGCACTTACATTTTCATTATTATATAATACTTGCAAAACTTATTATTGGTCAGTAATTTATGTACGGTTACTTTGAACCCTGAAGATAAGATCGAAACCACACCTGGAATTTCAAGTTTTGTCAATTACCTTTCTTTTTCTTTATGCATTTTCTATTTCTTTGTGTTTTTCTTTTCTTTCAAAGCAATGTTTCCCTCATATATTAGAAACCTATAATGTGATTTCGTAAAAATTTGACTATTCGTGAACTGTCACTATTTGAAAACATGGAGGTGATCCCTTAGGGGTTCAACTTATCCTCTAGGTTAAAACATTAATGACTAGTCACATTAGCAACAATGCAAGAAAAGACTAGATAGTCACAATAATGCAATAATGCTAACAATGAAAATAACTTATATTGACAACTTATTATGCTAACAATGATAATAACTTATAATGACAAATTACAGTGACTGTAAGGCTGATGATGATAATGATGATTAAGATGAGGTTGATAACGATTAATCATAATAAGGATATGAATATAGGCAATTGCAATGATAATGTCAATGATAATGACATATACCAGCAAAACTATAATAGTGAAGCTGATGATGATGATGATGATAATGATGATTATGATGATGATGGCAGTGATAATAATAATAATGTCAATAATGATTAATCATATAAACAAAGATGAGAATATAGATATAGAAAATCGTAATGATAATATCAACGATGATGGCTTCTATTGCTGCTGCTGATAAGGATGGTGATAATGATGTTTGCTGATTATAATGATATCTGTGATGATTATGAATCGTATCAACAAAGATGAGAAAAAAGGTATCGGCAATTGAAATGACAATGTCAATGATGATGATGATGATGATGATGATGATGATGATTATGATGATGATGATGATTAATCAAAATATCAAGGATGAGAACAAAAATTTGTTTTTAAAAAATATTTGATCAAACATAAATAAATCATAAATAGATAATGAATATAATAATGAAATTCACAGACAGAAGCTATAACAATAATATAATCTAATAGAGAACTATAAGCAATAATAATAATAATAATAATAATAATGATAATGATAATGAATATAATTAATATTAATGTAATATAATAATAATGATCATTTTTATAATAACTTTAATGAAATAATTCCTTTTCCGTTTACCAATTTGTAAAACGATTGATTGGTATATAAGAAAAGAAAACGAATAGATATAAATCCATATTTGATGCATAAAACGATTTTGTATAATTGCTCCAGGCCGCAGCTTCACGAGGACTAAATTGCGAGGCATGAACGTTTTTTTTCAGGAGAGGAAATGCTTTAAATACACGGCGCTTGTTAGTACGGGTTATTCAGAAACCGATGTGAGAACACCTAGGAGGAACATATGTGTGGCTGTGCGAGTGTTTGTTAACTGGGTGTGCTTGATTAGGGTTTTTTTCCTAGGGCTTATCAATCGCTTCCCGAAAAGAAAGAAGCAAAAAAAATTATAAGATAAACTTCGTTATGATGGTGTAGGGTTTTGAATTGGTGCTAAACAGGTTAAAATAACCTTTAATTGCTTTACCCTTTGTCTATCAGGCAAATTTAGAACTAGCACATATAACACTCTCACTCTCGATAAGAGATACTTTCGTGATATCATTTTCTTTACTCTCCTCTGATGATCCGAATACACCGACTTCCGCAAAACGACTGGCTTCCTTTTCCCTTTGAAATTTTAAAAGGTTTTTCAAATTTTTCAAATTTCTCTCTTCTTAATTCAAAATTTTTTACCTTCATTCAATTAAATTCTCATTAAAACAGAAATAGTGGTCGGTAAATCAAATTGTTGCTTTCTTCGTCCCATTTAATGATTTAGAAGAAAGAAATTAATTTTAATATAAAAATTTAAAATAAATTTTGAAATTTGAAGTCGTATAATATAATTTTTCTCTCTCTATTTCATACTCTCAAGAAATGAAAATTTCACACCAACCATAAATACCCCCACTCTCGCCCCCTCCCCCCCCCCCTCCCCTCTCCCCACCACACACAAACACTCGCGGCCATCCGCCCCCCCTCCCCCCTCCCCCCCCGCCCCCCCCCCCCCCCGCCTCACTCTCTCTCTCTCTTACCATCTCTCTCTCATCTCGTTCTTTCTCTCTCTCTCTTTCTTTATATATGTATGTATATTTATTATACCTATCTTCATATATAAATGTAATATATATTATTAAATCACATATACTCAATATCTTCACTCAACATTAGTATATATATATATATATATATATATATTATTATATATACATATATATATATATATATATATAGTATTATCGTTCACATGGTTTCTATGTGACTCACCTTACGCTGTAATTTGAAATAGTGGCCATTTTTTGCTATTAAATGACCGTATCTTAACTGCCTGTATAAGCATAAAATTCGGTCTCACGCCAGTGTTGGCCGCGCGTGGCCTTCCTGACCACTCCTTCGCGTTGCTCCTGGGTGTCATTTCGCACGCTAGCACTCCTTAGCGCACAGTGCTAATGGTTGTGCTGGCGATCATAAGCTCACAAACCGTCCAACTCCTCTAGTTCACGTACCTTGGCTTCCCTCGACCGTATGGTGAGGTAATATGGCTGTTAAACGACAAATCCTGGGTGAGCCGGATGGTTGTTGGCGGCTTCAATATTCACACCTGAATGGGATTCCGCGTAACAAATGCCCCGCCATACAATTCACCCCATCCGCTAAAGGTTGAGTTACGTGGTTTTTGTCATTTGGAACCTTAATTTTATTGAGCACTTGGCGGATCCTTGAGCTGTCGCAACAAATTACGGCACTATAGTGTGTACTTTGTGCTGTTATTTGCATAATAAAGGTTACATCAGCGTTTGGTACTTTTCTTGTATTATCTGGTTATACGTCATCATGTTATCCAGTGATGTGTTAGTTTTTTTGACGAGTAGTTATATATAAACTATATATATCTTATATATACTATATATAGTATATACTATATAAAATGTATATATATATAATATATACTATATAGTATATAATACTAATATATATATATATATACTATACTATTATATATATATTTATATAATATAACTTATATATATATATTATTATACTAGATTGATATAAGTGTCGGAAATTCATAATATATAATTATTATTTAATATATATTTTATATATATTAATATAATATTAAATATTTATATATATATTTATAATATATTGTTATTTATATTATATATTATTATTAATTAATTAATATATAATATATATATATTATTATTATTAATTATATATATATATTATTATTATTATAATAATTTATATATCAATCATATATATATTATATATATTATATATATACTTCTCAATTTAGGAAATTTGTTTAGTTAGAATTATAATATAATCTTTTGCCTTCAATTGTGTATATATAATACATTTTAGTGAATATAGTGTTAGGTTTTATTATATAATGTTTAACAACTAAAGCAGAATTTTGGAATAAAAGACCATATTATGAATTTATTAAAATAAGAGTACTTTCAGCCTTAATTAACGATTATTAGGTCATTATGTCTCTTCTTAGCGGACTTCTTGACGGATCTTATTTCACATATTAGTCTCCACAGAGGCATTCAAATTTTAATTCATTGCAGGGCTAATTACATGGTAGTTCTTAGAGCGCCTTATAGCAGCAAAGTAGACTTGGGGATCTAACTTGTGTTGAAAATTTTTTTGTTCTCGCTATTTTCGGTTGGTAATTAAAAATGTATGGTTTGGCGGTTAAGCCTGAAAAAGGGAAAGAGAAGGAAGTGGAGTGTCATAGAACGACGGTGAGAGAGAGGAAAGTAGAGCAAGAAAAAGAGTATAGAGAGTTCGTCAGAGAGGGATAGGAGATACGGAAGAAGAAAGAGAAACAGAGAAAGAGACACATTACCGTAGTAGAGGAGTGTGGAGGAAGGAGAGGAAAAAAGACAGACAGATTGAGAGAGGGAACGAAAATGAAAGAGGACACGAGAAGACCGTGATTAACAGGAAATGAAGGAATAGCCAAAATTGAGAATGATAGAACAGATAAAGAAGGAGAAAGGTAAAGAAAGTACGGTCTAAGATGAAAAAATTTATAAACCTTGATATTCAAAATGTTGAAATATAATTTGATCTGATCTTGAATAGGCTCGTATGACAGGCCTTATAAAAGGGGGAATCACAATAAGTGTCACAAAGTTTTGTCTATTTAAAAATTTACATTCTAAACATATTTTTTGACATTAAAAGAATGTAAACAAATTTTTATTCTTTCCTCAATAGTGGCTATAGATATTGATATAAAGTCTATTGCACACAAAAAAATCAACATCATATCAATACGTAGTGCATATGATAACTCGCGCCCGTTTTAAGATTAGAGACTAGTTTCATATTAATTGTATGTTATATTGTTAAATGAATTCTGTGTGCTACTATAATGAACAGCAATTATTAACTTTTTTCTTAGCTGCCGAAGCCGCCCGCCTGGAATCCTCCTCCTCGAACCCCCCCTTGAAATCTGTATAGGGTGTGATTACGTCGAGCCTCAAGATTACACAATTATCAATGTATTTTGCAGAAAAGGAAGATACTATCTTCATTATTTAATTAAATTTTTTATTGATTAAAGTAGAATTAATTGTTTGAAATTTGGAAAAAGGGAAATATGTCTTAGGTTCTTCATTTAATTATAATTAATGAGAACGCTTGGTAGTTTCTGCCTCTTAACATGTCTTGGTTATATGCAAAAATGTCCGAAGCTCTTAGAAAAGACAAGGTTAACACAAACAAACAAGAAGAAATAAGATTTCGCGTTGCCAACGCCTTATAACTTTACTTATCATAGCTTTACTATATATATATTTCTTCAAACAATAACTTATCGTGTCATATCAATATATAAGCTGCAAAATATTAGTAAACAATTCTTCAAGATATACGAGACGAATCTTATATATGAAAAACATGGAAGGATAGTACGTTATCGATTATATTATTATCATTGGAACTTATAAATATATCGTTCAAAATATCGATTTTAATTTATTGAAATAGCAAATATAATGCATGAATATCGATTATTGTTAAGTGAAAGAATATAGAAAATTTATTTAATAAAATATTGATTATAATCAATATTTTATTCGATATATTATCTATATAATTTCACTTAGCAATTATCGATATTTCGAGCGATGTATTTTGATACTAGAGTACAGGAGAGGTGGGGATATTATAGGTAGGTATAGGACACACTAAGATTTATACCTATAGCATTATATATATATACTATTAATAATAATATTTGTATTATATATAATATATATATATAGGTTAGTATTAAACCGTAATACGAAATGGACAATTTAATGAAACAAGATTCAGTAACAAAATATTTTATTTATTTTATTTATCTGAAATATATATATTTAAAAATAAGAAACAATATTATATACATACATATATACAATTCATTATATAATATATATATATATATATATATATATATATATTATATTAGTTTATTAATAAATTTTTATATTGAGTTGCGCTATAAACTATATAATAGTAACTTAAGTATTTATAATTTCTAGAACTTTAAAGATATAATTTTTAATCTTTATAAACTATAAGCAATATATAAGTGATTCAAAGTATCAGTATATATTAAGTATTATATATTATAGTACTAGTAGATATATAACTATATATTATATATATTATTATAGTATAAGTATAATATATAATAGCTATTCACTTTCATAATAATCATATATATAATAATAATATTTTTCACTATTGACATAGAAGGAGAGAGAAGTGAGTTTGGCAAATACGAAAGAGTTGGAGACGATTTCGATCGTAGTGAAATCGATTAATAAAGAGAAAGAGATACAGAAAGAATGATATATTAGAATAATAGGGTAGGCAACTTTATAGATAGCATCGGATAAGATTGAGAAGCATAAGATAGAAGGGTTGAGACGAGGAGAGAGAGTAGAGAGAGGAGAGCAGAAAGAGGAAACAATAATAATAATAATAATAAAAATAATAATAATAAGTGAATAATAATCAATAAATAATTATGACAATAATAATTATTAATATATATATATAATAAAAATATAATAATTTTATAAAATATATTAAAAGTATAAAAGAAAAATAATAAAAATAATAATATTAATCACTAATAATAATAAAATAATAATAATAATAATCATCGATCATATATCATATCATAAATCATAATCATATAGGGATAATCATAAAAATCATAAATCATATTGAAAAACAAAACTACCTAATTAACTAATAATAAATAAAAATACCTGTTTCTAAAAAGAATATAATATCATAATTTAAATCATAAATCATAAATTAATCATATTTTATTATAAAATCACACAGACATATAAAATAATAATATTATTATAAATAAAAATAATATATAAGATAAAATGAATAATAATAATAATAACTAATATTATTTTATTTACTAAATAATAAATAATAATAATAACAAATAATAAATAATAATATTAAAAAATAATAAGAAATACATAAAGAAGAGATGAATCAAGCGAAGCATAAAGTAATTAATATAATAATTTGAATTATATTAATTTGTACTATGTTATGTCACAATTTTTTATAAGTTATTCTTTTTACTCTAAATTTTAGGTTTAGCGACGATTGTATATTAGATAGAAATTTGTAAGATACAAGATAGTAATAAAGAATAGATAGATAAGGAATTCTCTATATTTGTATGCGATAAATTCGATGTGCTATGATCATGCTCGCCAGGGGATAGCTCCACAGGTGAGGAACATAAATTGCGAGGCATGACGTTTTAGGAGAGGAAACTGCTCTTAAATCCACGCTTTGAGGAAATTCAGCCGAATGTGGAAAAGAATTTCTTTCCAGTTGACAAGAGAAAAATTTAATGAAACTTTCGTTTACGTTGTAAATGAATTGGATACAGTCACTAAAACTTTAATTGCTTTAACTCGTGAAGAGATTCAATATGGTTTAGGGCTTCTTTCATAAAATAAAATATAAGTTAAATTTTTTTTTCTCTCTATTATTTTTTTTTTTTTCCCCCTCTCTCTCTCTCCTCCCGGCCTCGCTCCCTCCCTGCCTCGCTTCCCTCTCTTCAACCCCCCCCCCCCCCCCCCCCGCCCCCCCCCCCCCCTCCCGCCACCCCCTCCTCTCTAATTGCCTCTCTCTCTTCTCTCTTCAAATAGAGGTACTCATCTGGTGCTTCTCTCTCTCTTACTCTACATACATCGTTCTTCAAATCATATCATTATTAGGTGCTTTTCATAATCTTCGTAGGTACGTATACTATTCTCTCTCTCTGACTCTCTCTCTGTCATATTATTACTATATATGTATATACTATATATATATATTATATATATATATATTAATGTATATTATATAGTATATATAAGTATATATATATCTATAGTATATTATATATAATATATATAAATATATATTATAGTACTATCGGATAACTAATCTCATAGAAATATTATTGGGTGGGTACTCTAATAGTAGGTAAGTTTATAGTATATTTAATATATAGTACTTTAATATTTTATTAGTATTATATATATAGAGGTATCTTAAATATCATTTAATAATAAAATTTATATATTTTATATATGTAGGGAATATATAATATATATTTGTATATAGTATTTCTAATATATATACTACTTTATATTTATATATTATATATTATATTAATATGCATATATATTATATAATATATATAATTTCTCATATATATTATATAATATATTTTATTCTATATATAGTCTTATCACTCACACGGGGTCTCCATTGTTGCATTTGATCAGTGCGGTTGCATTGTATCGCTGACTCTTACAGCCGTATAAGCTTTATAAAACGGTCTTCCAACGCAGTGTTGGCGCCGTGCTTCTTCTGGCCCACGTCTTTGCTGCTCTGTGTCCCGATAGGTACCTCTGCGCAGCCAGTGCAATGGTTGTGTTGCTCTTCCTAAATGCGCGGGCCTACAGTGTTCAAACGGTACCCCGTTACCTCTGCACCAGATTGTGCAGAGTAATTTGTATCGCTTAATCCTCTACATGGTTGTTGCTTTCAGCTAACTCCATTC
>JABUQX010098858.1:17500-31545 GCA_015478945.1 Trachelipus rathkii
GCTTTTAGTGTTTATGTTTTTCTACTTCTTATATAGTTTACTAAAGAAATAGCAACAAAGGTATAAAATAAAATAAAAAATCTGAAGGCGAATTGAAATATGAATAGAATTGCTGCATAATATACTCAGACAGTTGAAAACGGGTTAGGAAATGATGATTTAATAAATAACTGAGGAAAATGAAAGGAATAAACAAAAATTGAGAAATGAAAGAAAATAAAGCAAGGAGAAAGGTAAAGAAAGTACCGTCAAAGAATGAAAAAAAATTTAAAACTTGCAAACAAAAATGTTGAAATATGAATTTGATCCGACTTGAATAGCTTGTATGACAGCCTTACAAAGAAAAAATGTAACAAATTTTTTCTTTCCTCCATATGTAAAATGATATTGATATAAACTATTGAACACAAAAAATTAACATCATATCAATACGCAAATCGATACTGCGCCGTCAGAGAGACTAGTTATAATTTTATGTCATAGTAATCTATGCATTTATAATAGAACAGCAATTCTTAACTTTTTCTTTACCTCGAACCCCCCCTGGAACCTCCTCCTCCTCGAACCCCCCTTTGAAATTATATTTTGAATCTCTGAGCGATGGAAGATTTCATCGCTTATAGCGCCTAGATTGCAGTTAGGGAAAAAAGTCCAAGTGTGAATGAAGGAAAATTTAGGACATGTTACATCCCATTGCTTATAATTTCGAAGGAGTCGAATCAATGTTCTTTCATAGGTCGGCCCTAATTTGACTAGTAAACCAAATTATGCCTTTTAAAGGATCTCAATGCAGGTTTTTTTCGAATATTATTCAAGCTTTCTCAAGTATGGTCCTTCATGTAGGTCCCTTTATTGGGCCTACAAGACACCCTCTTTAATTGTAAGCCTCATGATCCTAGTAATTTTTATTACATAGAAACCCTGGCACCACTTTATCCATCGCTTTTAACAAAAATTTCTATTTAACCCGAGTTGATGTGCAAAAGAGGAAGATATACGAGATATACGAGTACAGGTTTCACAAGTGGTTGAAAAATAACATTATTCTCCAGATTTAGATTTTCTTTTAGTGCCATTGCTTCTTGACAAATGATTTTTGCGATCTCTGCTATCTCACTCACATAGAAAACAAATTATATATCGCTGTTGGATCACAAGCCTAATAAAAGTCTTATAACTTTTAATCATCGACCGCATATTACAAGAATGCCTCGTATCTATTATTCGATAACAAAATTTTCATGTTGTCGTAAGTCTCTTTCATATGGGCTCCAAGCAATAGGAGTCGAAGGTTCCACATTTCCATTATGAAGAAGCACTCTTTTAAACGAGATTAGAATGAATCGTAGATAAACAATACCTATCCTAGGATCAGGACATCACCTAATTCTCCTCCGATAATGAATCAATCAGTTTCAACAAATACACTAAATTTTACATTCAATGAAAAAATCGTCGGAATTCTTCTTCGCGTAGCCGATAGAGGAAATTGTAGTTCCCCAAGGGAATTCCAACCCTTTAATCTAATTGACAATAATTCTCCTGTTTCTTTGTCATGAGTAGATCGCGACTAGATCATTTAATGCGTGTTAATTCTAAGGTTCTGTCTGACATTCCATTCATAATCAAGGTTCAAATCGTCGATTTCTGAGACTAATGTAATCTTCCTTCACGTCAGAGTTGTCTTGACAGAGATTCACATTTCAGGTTTGTGTTTGTATGGTAATGGTCAGCGATAGGAAAGCTCTTCGCTGCTGAGGAACAGGCCTAAATGCCGAAGTTAGGTGGATATTAATGTCTTCTTGTCTAATTTTGATTGTAATTTCAGCAATTTTGTAATGCAAAAATAGACAGTCCATTTGCTTGATCTTTTGTTCCCCATTCCATTGGAATCGCAGAAGCATATGTCTGGATTGTCCGTTAAGCCAACCTAAGTAATGTTACACAAGACGCACAGCAATTATGAGGTGCCCAAGATTTATCTTGATCCCCAAGCTTAATTTCAAAATAAAGTTTTATACATTCTAAGCGATTATTATAATTAAGGAGTAATATTCCTCATTTGGGACTCAAACCTTACCTCACCACAATAGCTGTTAACAAAATTATTGATCATTTTACAATTTCGATATTTAATTAAAATTGATCTGTAAGGAAATTTAACAATTGCATATAATATTATATAGATATATATATTAGCAATATATATATATCTTACAATATATATAGATATTATACAGATAGTATCCTTACTTTTATAACTCCTGATCACTGATACACGCATCGTCCCAGTCATCACACGCTTTCTATATATTATTATATATAATGTGTCCTAATATATATATTATATCATTATATATATAAATCATTATATATATTAATATCACACACCTCACATTCAACGATCCAGATACAAACTGAAGGTCATAAGACTCCATGATAACGTCAGACCGAGTTTAATTTTATCGAGCTTCTCACTTTCTAAACATGGTTATCATGTTGGCGTTTATTATCTATTTTTTATGCGTCTATCCTACCTATTATTACGCTCATTATTATATTCTGGCGATCACCCTTTTTTCATAAAATCGCAAAAAAATAGAGTTTAAAACAAAACACTACATTCTACACTCTTTATTATACAGTTAGTTTGTATTAAGAGGATAAAATTGACCAAAAAATAAAAAAAACTACGCCTTCTGTGCAAATATTTATGAGGTTATATTCGTTTTTCAAGCTAACTCGTACCGAAATTAACATAAGAAAACAGTTTCATAATCCATTTAACAAAATTTCTGTCGGCCAGTGTTATTTGCAAATGTAGATGTATCTTATGGTTAGGGACAGGGCATGTAAATTTTGAGTTTGTTGGGTGAGTAGAAAAAAAAATCTCTCAATATATCACTTTTCCAAAAAGTTCGAAATTTTTGAAAAGAATAATATGAGATTTTTTTCTACTACATCATCTACATCCAAATTCATTGAATTTAGTGTAAAGAGCCAGTAAGACTCTTTATCTTATCTACATAAGTTTATGCTCGAATACTAAAAATGATAACAATTTTTTAAATATTTCTTCTCACAAAAAACTCTTTTGTGCGAAATTTATTCTTGTTCCCAAGCAACAAATACTCCTATTACAATAGCATATCTTCTGAGTATAAAATATCCCATTCCTCTCCCCGACTATCGTGTGAGGTTCATGACATCTTGGTACTGAAAAACAGTCTGTCTGATATATATTTACAAATACAAACTATGGTTATTGCGCGTCCATATTACGACAAGGTAATCCGATTTGATGTTAAGAAAATTAAATTGACCCATTATGTCTGTACTCTTTTTTCTAGGGCAATGCTTCCATATTCTCTTTCACCATTACGCATCTAATTTTCTTGACTCTGTACGAATGTCCATCTAAAATGCCCTTTCTGTCATGTATATTTTATCTCAATGATACTGTACCCACAGATTCAATTCATGATATTTTAAATGCATGAATCGACACAGAATTGAATGATGGTTAACATAAACTCCACTACCACCGACCACACCACACCACCACCAAACCACTCCTCCTCCATTCTTTTGCTCTACTCTGGTATAAATAAAGTGAATATCAGTATTATTTCATATTTCGGAAAAGAGTTCAAACAATTATCATTTAACTCTGCATTCAGTTTGCAAATAATCTCTAATTCTCCTGATGCCAACTAATCACCATCTTTTATTCTAAAGCCTATGAGCATTTGTGAAGAAGCATTTAAATTCAATATGTCTTTCTTGGATGCTGTCATCTTGGCAAAGGAAGTAACACCAGACAAGATTATTCACTCACGAATTATAGCAATATTCTATAAATTTCATTTCAAACTTAGCATCATCATCCCTAACTTTTACCTAATTACTTCGTTATAGACAAGTCTCCAACTGGGTACTGAAATGCTAACCTACGATCAAGCTGAACTTCGTCTACTGCCAAAACATCTTTGTCCAGAATTCTCTCCACAATCAAAAAAAACCTAATATTCTGAAAAAATAATTCCGGCCTTCCATTTACACCTAAAGGCCCTACTTCCCATTCCTGCCGTGCACCTAACTTAGTAAAATTCCAAAATCAGCACCTTTCGTCTCAGCTTCAGTATTCTGAATTCACTCCTTATAAGGCAGTAAGAAGAATTAATAAACAGATGATAAAGCTGCTATTAATTCTTCTGACCTTCTGCTCCTATAACCATTGGTACCCACATTGCACATCACATGTTGATCAACATTTCTAGGATAACAGATTCTCAATGGTTTCCTTCACGTCCGCCATTTGAAAATTATATATATCTAGTTATCGTATAATAGAGTCTCTATTAGTAATACTCTTAGCTTTTCCCTTTGAAAATCGACTTATACATGCCTATCTCTTATCCCTCCCTATTTGAGAAGACCGCTAGCCTTTTACTGATGTCACAGCTGACTGATGTTCGAAGATTCCTATGTCATTTATTAGTAATAGATTTACTTAATTATCTCAATGCATTCTGCATATATTAACTTACTACCTTAGCCGCCCTTTCCTCCCTTTTGCCTTCCTTAGTCAATTCCTTCTTCCTTCCTTACGTCACATCCACCTTAATTCTCACGTTACCTCTGTTCCCACTCAGCCGACTCTCCATACATTTCTATAAACTTTTTCCCCTATACACTTCCCTCCTATTATCAACTTACTCATACCAATCACTTCAATTCATCACATCTTCTTCCCAGTCTAACTAGGTCAACATCTCCTTTCTACAGCACATTCGCTATCATTCAAAAATAGTCACCAAATACAAGACCCGATTCACCAATTCACCTCCACTTCCAGTATCCCACAACTATTACATCGCACACATTCTCTTTACTTTGTAACTTGTACTTTTATTTCGGAATAGTTGAGTTTAACAACTGACGAAAATATCGCTTTTTCGCGGATAATCGTTATTATCGGATCTTTAGAACCATATCAACTAGTACTAAACAGGTTGCCAAACCTCTCTCCATATTATAAATTTAATAGCCAACGCAAAAAAAAAAGCAAAAAAAAGATAAAAGTTTTCAAGAATATCACGAAATTCGTCTTATAAAAATATCGTAAATTGCCACGGAATCTTGGACGTTGCTAACTATAATTCGCTAACTCGTGATTATATAAATATAATATATATATATATATAGGTTTATTAATACAAAATAAATTATAATAATATATATAAATAATAAAGATACTAATAATTAATCACTTTGTAGCTATATATGTATATACTATAACTATATATAGTTAATAAATAATAAATATAAAATACTAGTTGACACTTACACACTTAACAGAAAACCTTTATAATATTTGGATCGCGCTATAAGTATACCAGTATTAAAAAAAAAAAAAAAAAAAAAAAAAAAAAAACTAAAAGTAAAACACCTTGAAGAAAAAATAAATTACTATTTGGAATCAGGCGTACAACATTGTATATATATTAAAGTACGTTTAGATTTAAAACTAAACGAATTACCCTAGAGTAGACCGCACAATTAGCAGGCGAGTCTGCCTCTCGCCATAGGTGACACGGGGACTATCTGTCCCCCCCTCGTCCCCCCATCGCTCGCAGCACCCTAATGGAATTATTGTTTCTCTGAACTTCAATTTTAGGCTACATACTCCAAGTGGACAGAGGGAGACGAAGTCCCCCCCGTCGATCCCTAAGCCGAAATACCCCGACTCCTCTTACTAGCGTCTACTCTAGTATTCGTTAGTCTTAATCATTAAAAGACTTACAAAAAAGCTTTGTACGCTGATTCAAATATGTAATTGTTTTTCCTAAGTCTATACTTCGAATAACTCTCCTTGGCCGCTTTTAGGAATTTGCGTATTTATTATGCTTATAGGGTTATAGTATATAAATATATATATATAAATATATAATATATTATATATTATATATATATATTATAGATATATATATATAGGATAACACTCAATTATAAATATATAATATAATATATAGATATATAATTATATATAATAGATATTATAAGTAATAAATATATATATATGTATATAAATAATTATATAATAATAAAATATAATATATAATAAATTATAATAATAAAAAATAATAATAATAATAATAATAATATAATCATAAAATAATAATAATAATGCAATAATAATAATATAATGAATAAATATAATAATAATATAATAATAATAATAATAATAATAAATTAGAACAGGCTACATAGATTAAATAAAAATAGATTTGCTGTGAAGCTCTTTATTGCAAAAACAAGTTTTCTTTTCACTTTTATCAAATATAAAGGTTGCTGTTCTACATTAATATCATATAGCGGTTAAGCGATGCTTGCTCATAGGCTTTTATTAAGCTGCCGAAAAATAAATTTGACAACAGGTGTTCATAGGCTATAACAACAAATCGATTGATTTCTAAAAAATCATTTTTTAAGAATCTGGAAATAACTTGCACTTATTATTTTACCAACTACAGTTTACTAAATTTCACTAAAAAATGAAGAGAAATAAAACTAATATCTTAAAACAAGTTAAAAATTCTAGACAAACTTATCTAGCTTGCCTAGGCCCTGTTGGCTCATTATAAAAAATTATAAAGTAAGCCATAACTTTAGCCTATGACTCTGGTAAACTTAATCTAATTTAAATTATCACCAAATTATTCTAACTAGCGTGTTATAAAGATAGTAAATACTAGCAAAACTAATTTAATAATCACAATAGCTTTCATACCACACAGAAGTATTATAGTAAACATCTCTTAACTACTCAGCCTAGGATTAGCTACCAAACACTGACCAGTCCAATACTCTTACTAAAGTAGGAAAAACTGGATCCAAAAAGAGGCCCTCACCAAATTGTCATGAAAACTACTTCCTTTCAGGAATATAAATTATATCTTCAGACTGATCCCTCTCTACCGTTGTAAGAGTCATTCCCAATCAATTAAACACAAACCATCTCTAATAGATGGCTTTTTTCGAAATCAGGCGTAATTCAGACCCTTCTTAAGTTAAACAGATTCTGGGCTCAGGCCTCATTAGTTAGCGGAGTAATCTTCCGGGTATCACCCACATCACACCGTTTTTTGTAGGAGGAGCTCGGTGAAGACAACGAATCACTGGAGTATGCTCGTTCATATATATATAAAGAATTTTTTTGTCTAAGTATATATTATTAATACCGTATATAATAAGTCTGTAAGCCCTCCCTACAGCATATCCTGATACCCCTCCACTGGATCTGCGCCTCGTACATACTTATTTCATATCCGTAGTCTTAATGATTATGTTCATTTAGTTATAATTATATTTATATATATAATATACCGTAATCTTACCTTTTAGATATATAAATATATTTAAGTATACTATATTAATCTGTAAATATTAGTAGTATATATACAAAAATCTTTAGAGAGTTTAAAAAGCAGCTCAAACTCTTAAAATGTAAAGAAACAATTTAAACCACAAACTAAATAGGAAAATAAAAATATTAAAAAATAAACAAGTCTCAAAGATACAATACGTTTCAAAATTATGTGAAAGAAATAAATTAATTTTGACAAAAAAATAATAAAATTAAAAATATAAGTATAAAAATGAAAGCAATTAACAGATGGCAACATAAAAGGGGTGAGCAATAAATTATTTGATGAGAAATATTTAATTTTTTCAGATATAAAATTTCTTGTTATTAGGTCAAAATTAAAAGAATCCTTCGGAAATATTTAAATTAGATTTAGTTGAAAAAAAAAGAGTCATTATCGTCATACATACTTCTTATTCCATTCAGAAGCCTACCACCAGCACCATTTACACTAACACATCTATTGAGTTTCCCTATTAATCTAGTCATACGCCTGTTGCAAATCCATAAACCTAAGTACAATTTTCATCTTCTCCCTCATTTTCTCAATCATTTTCAATGTAAAGATTTTGATCACATCACATTTCTCTACACACTCTTCAAATCGCACCTCTGTTCTTCCACAATTCAGTCTGCAGTCACTCGACGCACTCTTTCAATTAAAATACCAACTATATATCTTCCCTACAACTCTCAATAAACTAATCCCTATATAATTTCTACAGTTTTCCCACCTTTATTAGTAAGGGTAGTATTACTGCTCTCCTCCAATCCCTCGAAAACTAACCCTCCATAAACGCTTACGTCAACTTCCAAATCCAATCAATCCATTCGCCTCCAGTTATCATGTTCACCAGTAATTTCATCTATACCTGCAGATTACCATTCTTCAACTTTTTCTCACTTCTACCCATTACCTCCTCCCTTCTAATGACGACCTCTTCCCCAAAATAAATATTCCTTCTCTGCACCCATGCAACTCACACACGCACATCACTTTCACCTTCTTCATTACTTCAAAATTATACAGAATGTTTCGAAACGTTCTTCCACACACTCCTCTCACATCCATTCATCAGTTTACAAAGCACCATCCCTATTCATTATCTAAGCAGGTTCCCCCTTACCTCATTCTTAACCTTTCGCGCAACTTCCAGAACTTCCTGTTCCCTTGTAAGTCCCATTCATCCTTCTTTCCAAAATGGTTCATTACTCTCTTATTTCTCCCACGTTGACCTGGGAAGAAAATTTTCCCTGACATGAGTATAATTTCAAACATCTTCTTTTGAAACTTCATCATTGGCTTAGAACACTCAACCACGCTTTTTACTTTTTAACCCTGCATTACTTCTTCATTCACCACTCTCTGTTCGCATTCTTACTTCCCCTACTTTAGCACATCCACAACTTCTTTGCACTACTAACAATTACTCTGCGTCCACCCAGATTTTTCAGTTTCAGCTGTCCCCTTCAAACATTATTACTGCGAACGCTCTACATAACTGTCGCTATTATCCTTTCACTCACTTCCATCTCAATTCTACCCACACTCCTCCGCTTATCACCTTCTTCCCATCAATAGTTCCCCACTACTTAATATAACCAGTAGAACAACTATAATGGATCGATAATCCCTTCCCAATCCCCTCACTGATTTTAATCACTCCAACAGCATTACTAGACAGCTCTTTCTTACCAAGGACAAATCAATCATAGTTTCACTTCGATACCGTCTCTACCCACATACCAATCTATGTATACTATGGATATATATAGTTATATTAATTTACTTCATATTATATTATCTTATAATATAGGCCTATAATTATATATATATCTATTAATATACCTAGTATATATATATAAGCTATATATATATTATAATAATATAGGTATACTATATATAATAATATATAATAATGGGAAATAAAGAGAATTACTACTTTCCGATTGAACCACCGACTGTGCGAATAGACAATATACCGATGTACAACTGACTATCTCAACCCAAAAAAAGTGATTCTAAGAACACTATAAAGAACGAGCTCCGTCAAGGCAACATCACCATGTGTCCAGCCTGTATCCCTCGTTCTTTATTTTAGATGTTAAATATTGCATATTAATCTCAATTAGAAGATGTAAATAAGAATACTTTCTTTATCTTCCCATGTCTCCTTTGTATTAACATCTTATTCAATTGCGATTAATATGCAATGTATTTAACATCAAAAATATTAAGAGAGAAGACAGCTGGAAACCTGGAGTGAACAGCTTGAGAGGGAACTCGGTTGCTTATAGCTGTTCTTGAATCAACGTTTGATGGAGATAGCTCAGTTGTATCAATATTTCGGTATATTGCCACATTCGCATACAGAGCGAGTGGTCTCAATCGCCAGAGAAGGCGGCCACGCTAATTTCTATCTTCCCAATTAGGTTCTATTTCTTTATTACGATTTTAATTACGATTAATATGCGATACCTCTTTAACATCTAACGTATAATTAATATATATATATAATATATAATATAATATTATATTAGAATAATAGTATACTAATAACTAATATAATATGTATAATATAATAATATATATATATATATTTGTATACTATTATGATATAAGTGGTCATAGGGGGGGGCCAGGGTGGCCATGGCCCCCCCCCGAATTCTAGACGACTAAAATGTGTAGTTCAATACCTTATTAAGTATTAACATGCATAACTTAAATAATCCTTTATATAATTCGTCGCTGCAGGAACAAATCTCTCAAGTCCATTAGTTAAACTTAAACTTGAAATATCAGAGAATATGCAACATTAGAATTTCAGCTGATTTTTGAAGAAGTGTAAGCGACTTGAATCTGAAAACTGAGGATTGAAATTGCCGTGTACCAAAGATGATTAACAAGCCACAAAAATACAGAGTGCCAAACATTTCCTACTTCCGAACCACAGACTATCGCACATCCATTTTTATGCCATTTTGGATGATTTAATATCAGAATTAGGAGAGAGTTTTTAAATTTTCTTTCAACTTTGTCATACCGAACGGTGCTGTAATGTGCCAATATAGAAGTATTGGAGAGATGTGCTAATATATTAACAAGGAAGATCTCGAAAGCCAAACGATAAATTTAGTAAAAGCAGAATTGGATTTATGGAAGTTAAAATGGCATCACAGCACGAGTCGAACCACAAAAATCCGCAATGGATGGACTAGTTTCTTGTTCGCTAAGTGCACAATTTCAATATTTACATTGTTGCAATGATACTGGCATTTTTACCGTGTCCACTTGCTCCAGTAGAAAGACAGCTTTTTCAACATTAAGAATTCTGAAAAACTCTAAGTGAGAAATACTATTGGAGAGAAGACTTATATGGACTTGGCTCCTCTACAGTACATGGAATATTGAAATAAAAAATGAAATTTCATCCAGACTTCTCTCACTTCATGTCAGGCGAATTAATTTAACAATTTATAAAGATGCATTTAGTAATTCATATAAATTCTTCCCTTTTTTCTTTAGGAATTTAATATTTTGCCACTTTATATATAAATATATATATAATTATATAGTATAATATATTATATTATATATATAATATATATATATATAATTATTAAAAATATATATAGTTAGTATAGACTATATCATTCTTATATTTACTTAATCCTATAATATATAAAAGAACGATTTTTTTTGCCCGCCCGAAAAAAATCTCGGATAACCCCACATATATTATTACTATTTTAAATATCTTCTTATATATAATATATTGATAATTGTATAGAATAAGATGTTTAAATTTTTAATTTATATAATATAAGTTTAGTGTATATATAATATACCTATATTGATATACTATATGATATAAATACTTATGTAATGTTCCAGATATCTCGACACCTTGGAAAAAAATTGGATTTGCCGATTTCTCTTAAATCTTAATTAGTGCGACAATTACAAAGGAACTATTTTTAGCAAACAAAATATTATATAATATATATATAAATAGTATTGCTGAATATTAAATATAATATAATATATAATCATATATATAATATATATAACTTATATCTAATATTATCATATATATATATATATATATATATAAATATAATACTATATATATATATAAATACTATATTATGTAATGAAATTTATAAGTTTATAATCTATTTGAAATAGTATTGCTGAATCATAATATAGCATAGTCTATATATATATAATATATATATATATATTTATTGACAAAAATGTGGCCATATTTTTTGTATTGCTATTAGAGCAAGTTAGTGAACTCTGCCACTCAATCCTAAAATAGGATAGTCACTAATACTAAAAAATGGAAGTTAAAATCAAATAATTTCACCTAGTGATAAATAAATTTTAAACCGAGAGATTTCCAAAGTAAATAATACATTTGGAGCCCTTGAAGTGATCTATTTTAAATAAATATAAAAACGTAGTTAAATAATTCTTAGTATTTATGATTTATAATATAACTAAAAAATTAATTATATATTTCGTACAATTGGTGTAACTACTAAGTCTTATCTTGTCTGTAGTTTTCAAAGACTATTTTTGGTCCTGAGGAGTCTGTAGTTCTAAGATAACCAGCTTTGCTTTTAAATTAGCAATTACAATAACTATTTAGGTAATTGATTCGTGTATAGAAGGTAAAGATAAAAGGTAGGTTTAAGGTTGAGAAAGGAAAATTACAAGTACTACATACACTACATTTTTGTTATAAATTTGACTCCAAAGCAAAAAGTTCATAATAGGACCACTATTAAATAAATTAACCGAAATATTATTGACAATACTGTGGTTCCATATTTTTTGAGACTAATATTATAATTCCACTAAAACTAATAACTGTATTTAGCTAATAGTTTTTATATCTTAAATAAACTACTAAAACACGCACGCACCGCACCAAAATGAACTACCATGAACTTTCTTTACCCTCCCTGTGCGGTGCATTATTCAATCTTAATTGCAAGAATTAAATTTTTCCAAAATCTTAAGATTGAGATTTGAAATCTCCGCACTGACAGGCAGCCCTGTCTACAGTGATCTTCTCTTGACCTATCGAGCCGAGATTTGATTCTGTGAGAGCTCAATCGTGTACGGGGATCTATACCTGAGCTTCGAATGGTTTGCGATCCTCATGCAGGATCTCAGGTTACGTTCCGTAAGACACCCTGAATTTTGAACTTGAGGATCAACTTGACGTCACTTTCATTGTTTTGACCATCTGATGGAGAAATTCACACGCTCGTCCTTCAGCCATCAGCCCCCCTTCGCCACTGGAATACAGGTGGGTAATATGTAACATCTGCTGAGGTGGACATAAAAAACAATGACTGACAGGTTTTGTCCATCACCCCTTGTCTTAATAACACATTCCTGATCTTCATTGTCATCTCAACAATGACTTCCAGAAACTCTCCCAAAACCAAAGCTCTAGGCTATTAGGTGATATCCAGAACTTATATCTCCAACTTATCGTTGTCCACTACTGGCTATAGAATTCACATTGTCTCGACGAAATCAATCAGATAGACTGCATACCCAAATTTTCCTGAAGTCTCAAAACTCTTCCTTGAGCAGTTAGATTATGGCTAAGTCTTGCTTGAGACTGAGAATTTCATATGGGTGAGGAAACTTCATTGATATAGGTTGAATGCCGATAAGGCATCAAATAAAGGAATTGGAGCAATAATTCCAAATCATTACTGATGACCTATAGGGTGTTAAGGTCTTGAATTATAACATGGTTATTATTTGATGCAAATACTCATTAACAGTTGAAGTAGGTTCAAGTTGCTTTTTACTTTTATAGTTTTATAGAGACATCCCTAAACTGTTCGTATCATTTCACTCCCAAACTGATCCCACCCAACGGAAATAGATTGACATCTGTGTAATGTTTGTGTTATTGTACGACATAATGTTCGGAGAAACTATCTGAAGACGACCAAATATCTTTAACAGTATATTTCCACCTTATTTAATTCCCTTGCATTATCTAGGCATGTACAAAATCTGAGTATGCCATAACAATCCATCTTGTGAAACCGTTCGGATATGAAATTAAAGAAGTATAGTGACAATCTGGAAGGACATCACAATTAATAGCTCATAGATTTAGGCATGTCAAATAATAGAATAACATTTTTGTTGAAATCCTCTGATCATTAATCTTCTACAACAGATCCTGTAATAGCCATCCAGTGCTCAAGGACGCACAAATAACTCATGATTAGAAATAGTCAAGTTTTTTGGGAATATTTTAAGGCTGATCTTGTGATAATGTTAAAATTTTGCATACATACAGTCTGACAAAACATTCTTACAGCCTGCCTGCCTTGGAATCCAAAGCCATGAGCTCTGTAAATTGATAAGTGGTCTTGAACACCCAGATGTAATCTAGAATGAAATCTCTTATGATAATTTAGTGAATGATGATCCTTGCAAGAAGAATTTTGATTCCATCACATCATCATTAAAAAAAAGGCTTGCAATTCGCCCCTTGGATCGGATTAGAGGTCCTTTATCATTTCTAATGAATAAGGAATTGATGGCCAGCAGTGAATTCATCCTTGTAAG
>JABUQX010098859.1:5000-17500 GCA_015478945.1 Trachelipus rathkii
TTTGGATTAACCCTTTCTCATTTACATATGGAGTTTAAGATTATACGTGACTATGAAATTCAGCTGGGTTCGCCCTTTCCTCCATATCAAACGCTTCCTACACAGGAGCATATTGAACTTCTTTATTGATAAAACAAATTGTCAATAGACTATAATGGAGAAGCAAGAGGCTTGCCTTGATCTGTTAATCTTGAAGGGATGCAATAGGGGTTCGCGCTATTATTTGCGATCTCTGGTTATAAGCAAATGGTTCCAGAATTGAGGGATTTTAAGCTGTGCATATGATTGGCCCACATACGCTTGATTATGCATCCGTAGCGATAGGATTCGATTCGATAGTATTGGGATGAGAGGGAAGTGTTTTACCGAACTGAGCTACCGGGACACGTTGAAGGCAGAGGAGTTGCCTTTCAAATTGCAAGCCTGGGAGTTTGGATTGACGGCAGTGATGGGGTGGGTATGTTGAATGCTTCCTGATGGGGTTGTAGTTAGGCCTCGTTTATGGGGTTTGGTGATTAAGGAATTGTGGATCTAGCTTCACGTTTCATTCTTCCTGAAACAGGTGTGTTTGAGCGTTCTGGCAGCAACCGCTACTATGTTTGCTTCTTACTTCTTTATTCATTTCTATAAATAGGTTGTAAGTACTTGTGAGTATTACGTGGTTTGTTTATCCGTGTCTTGTTTGAAGTTTTACCTAATTTTTTTTACCAGTTATGTTCGATAAGTTACTATTCATCTTTTCTGTTATCTCTAAATCATGAGTATTCTATTCTTGACTGATTAAACAATCCGATAGAAAACACTTTCTTTTTCTGAAAATTGGGTCGAATTTTTTAGTTTCCTGTGGAATGATACTGCTTTATTGGAGGGGAGGGGGAGGGGGAGGTGGAGGGGATCTCCATATTTTAAGCAGGGTGCAGACGGTAATATTTTTGGCGATCGACCCGGAGGTTTTCATATTTTAATAATTTTAGGAAATTATTTTGTAGTAATTTTTTTTTCAAGTACGTCGATCGCTCCGTGTTGGCTGATTCTTATAGTTGATAATTGTAATTCAATAGTGCGAATAATGGAATTCGGAATAATAATGATTTTTTATAGCGTTTTTAAGCATGAATTATCTTGCACAAGTTGCTATTAACTATAAACTATAAAAAGTTTTTTCCACACAATAATTACATAGTTTCATCGTTACTTCTTTCTTTTAAATAGGAATGATAATGTAAATAGAACAATTGAAACGTATTTTAACAATATATGATTTTAAAATGTTTTAAGCCTTGTTAAAATATTACGAGCTTTTTTTTCATTTTTGGTTTATATAATTTTTTGGAGGTTTAAATTATTTGAATGCCTTAATAATTGAGAATTTGGTTCTATGTGAGTTGTGGGTATTATAAATTAATTTGGTGATAGTGAATCGATGATAGAGTGAGCCGCTGTGGGCGGAAGAGTATGATGTAGTATAGTTGGCCTGCTTCTTGATCAAGCGCGTTTTATTTTTATAATTTTGAATTTATTTATATTTTATTTATGTTTAATTTATTATATAATATTTTTATTTTATATTTATATTTTTTATTTTATTTTTTCGTCAATAAATATATATATGTAAGTGTATTATTTTTTGTATATATATTTATATTATATCTTTATTTTTTTTTTGATTTATTTTTTTTTTTGTATTTTTATATTTATTTTATATTTATTTTTATTTATATTTATTTCTTTATTTATTTTATTTATTATTTATATTAATAATTATATATATTATTTTATATTTATATTATTTTACATAATATTTTATATTTTTATTTATTATATTATTATATATATATATATATATATATATATATATAATATAATATATTATAATTGTAACAAGACATAAATAATGAAAAAAACACGAACGCATGAGTATTTGAGAATCTAATAATTAGTTTAGAAATGTTGAATATGAAACCCATCTTACATTGGGGATAGACATATAGGCGACAGTCATGTTAACACATCAGTCGTTAGGTTTAGGTTAGGCTAAGTTAGGTAGGTTAGGTTAAGTTAGGTTGGGTTAGGTTTTGTTGGATTCGTTAGGGAACTAATACCAGATTTATTTTTACCAAGATTTAGAACCATTTTGACCTGTCGCATTTTATTTGGTACTAGTTCATTAACATCATTTGAAGCGTAATACTTATTATTGCCATTGAGAATAACGTTGTACTCTAGCACGTGTGAGAGGGAAATACTCATGTATTGTTTTAAACTTATTAAACTATTTTTATACTTATGAATATTAGTGGATTGGAGATAAAAAAATAACTTCCGATTCCAGAAAGTGCCGATTTTTGCGATTGTTTTCCTATTCTCGATGCCGATTCATGTCATCACTAGAATTGTGGGTGTAAGCGGATAGTGATTTTTCACTATCCGCGAATGCGGATGCGGATGCGAATATGGATGCGGATAGCGGATAGTTAAGTTTTTTAGAGTTTTAGGCTACGGTGCTTCATATATATATATATATATTATATTATGTTATATATTTATATATATATATCCCGCATATATTATATATATATATATATATATATAATATATATATTATATTTATATATATATTATATATATAGTGATGCAGGCAGATTGTTCATTTTTTTTCGTCCACGGATGCGATGCGGATGTTGATTTAATATCACGGATCGGATGCGGAATGCGCATGCGATGTGGATATTACATAATATATATATATATAATATATTATATATATATATATATATATATATAGATAATATATAATATTATATAATATATATATTATATATATATATATATAATATATATATATATATATTATTATATATATATATATATTATATAATAATTTTTCGAGTTTTAGCCAAATCTAATTAATATAATTGTGTTACAGGGTACGGGACTGCGAGCAACTCAAATGCGCCCTACAACTTTCCTCAACTTTCTCCTTAATGAAAGAGATTTTACAATGAATTTATCCTTTTTGCACTAGTATTGATTACAAATATATTTAAGGGTTGGGCTTGAGAACAATCAATTTTTGCTGAGAGCCAGCATTGCTAAATACCTCAGAATTGAATCATAAGTTTTGAAGGAAGCGCAGTATTTCTTGCAAGTTTTTTTCTAGCGTGGGCAAAACATTTTGCTTAAACTTTTCCAACAACTGATTGGAATCATCATTTGAATCTAATAGTTTTTCTTGGTGATAGTTTTCAATCATTTTGCATACATCTTTTGGGTAATGCGTGTTTCTTCATCACAATGAACTGTAGAAATTCTCCAATGATCTGTTATTGATTTTACTTGTAGGAAGGTGTTGGGACTCTATAGATTTCGTTTTTTTTTCTTTTAATGGTAGCGAATTATAGACTGTTCGAATTGAGCTTTTAACTGAACACAAAGTTAAGATTTAATTTGTTCTAATATTGGTTACAAAAACTTGCCTTTATAACGGGGATTAAGTAAGTTGCAATAGTATAAAGGTCATTAATTCCAGAACCAAAGCGTTTTTCTAGCTCTGGTTTAATTACATATCTTTCATTCTTTTTAAACGTCATCATTTTCATTTGAAGATGGTTCAAAATGCTTCTTAGCGTTGAGATTAATGGTATTATTACATGGAGACAGAACTGTAGAGGCGCTGCTTTTTTGGGTAATTTCTTTCAATGGTTTCAATTAGCTTAATGGCAAGCGTGATATGAATGGTATTTTCCACATTAATAATTATGTTAACTTTGGAATACGAATGGCGTACAAAGCAAGAGTTCTTTGAGCAATATTTCTTTCCATCATATGAAGTGTATATTCCAGCGAGTTGAATATCTTTTGATAATTAAGATATGGAATTCAAGCCGTTTATGAATTGACTTAAACGTCAATTTTCATTTCTTTTTTCAGATTCATCTTAAGTATTATTTATTATAAAATTCTTATAAATTCGAAAGATAAACATCCGCGGCAAAATCGATGCAAAGCGCGGATGCGGTATTTTAGTAATGTTTGCGGATGCTACCGCGATGCGATGTTCCATGCATACAAATATAATATATATATATATATATATATATATAATCTATATTATATTATATATATATTAATTATTATTATATATATATATATATATATATATATATATATATAGTTATATAATCTATTATATTGCAATGGGGGCAAGAAATGGAATATGTGCGTGGAATCAGTCATTGTTCTGTCTGTTCACTTCTGTTCACGTTGAGAGGGAGATTAAAAAAAAAAGATATATTATATATATATATATATATTATTATATATATATATATATTATATATATAATATATATATATTTATATATATATTATTTATATATATAATAGTATATAATATATATATATAATATATTATATTATTATATATATATATGATATATATAATATATATATATATATATAATATAGTATATATATATATAAGTATATTATATATTATTATATTATATATTATCTATATATATATATATATATATATATATATAACTATATTATATATATATCTATATATATATATATAATATATAATATATTTATATTTATATATATATATATATATATTATATATATTATTATATATATATAATATATATTATATATATATATATTTGCAATTATCCTATTTATTTTATTCATATATTGTATATATATACAATATATATATATATATTATATATATATATATATATAGTATATATATATTAGGTATATATATTATATATTATATATATATATTAATTGTTTTGTTTATTTGATATCCTCCGTCGACTAATACAAGACTAATTTTTTTTTATTTTAGTTAATTACTTTTAGTTATAATTTATTTAATTTTTTTATTTTTTTTTGATTAGTGCTGGGAATTATATTCAGAATCCATTTCTGTTTTAAGCTTCTGTCTATATCCTAAAGCATCTGGCTTTCTGTTTTAGTCACCTGGTCCTTCCTTACCAATGCCTTAATGTATATTTGCTGGAATCAATTAAATAGTTTTCATATCTAAACCGAAAGCAATCGGACCTGGTTAATTATAGATTGTTTTATTTTTACTGGGACAAAGTTTTAAAGAGCTAATAAACTGGTTTTCCATAGATAATTTTATTTCTTACTGGGAACGGAAAAGGCAAAGGGACAATCAGACCTGGTTATCCATAATAGTTTTATTTATAAACTGGGAACGGAAAAGGAAAAGGGCCATCGGACCTGGTTTTTCATAGTGGATTTTATTTCTTAACTAGGAACAGGAAGTCCAAAGGCCAAATCGGACTAGTTAATCATAGATTGTTTAATTTGTTAACTGGGAACAGAAAAGGCCAAGGCCCAATCGGACATGGTTATCCCGTAGATAGTTTTTATTTCTAATGGGAACGGAAAAGGAAGGGACCATCGGATCTGGTTATTCATGATTGTTTTTTTTGTTTAACTGGGAACAAAGTTTAAAGAAGCTTTAATCAGACATGGGTTTTTTCCATAGATTATTATACTTCTTAATGGATAACGGAAATTCAAGGCAATCGAACTCTGGTCGCTGTTATCCATAGATTTTATTTTTTATTAGGTTAACGTCTTGGATATCGGAATAGGGAAGGGCTATTTGTCAATGTTTCTGAGTTTATATGAAATGTTAAATAGAATAGTGGTGATAGATTTTTAAATATTATGTAAAAGGAACAGGCAGGGGTATATAACCATTGGTACCTGGTGTACTATAAGATTGGTTCGTATATCGTTACTGGGACGCCGGGACCCATGAGTCAAATCGGACGAGTGGTTATTTATAGAGTTTTTATTTCTTAACTGGAACAGAAAGGCAATTTGAAACTTGCTGTCAACAACCGTTTTCATTTTATTGGAACGAAAAATCCTACCTGGGTAAAAAGTTCCTACTAAATGGAAAAACGAGCAGCATTAGGATCTTCCTTTATAAATAAATTCATTTACAATAAATTAGAAATGAAAAATTTTCGAAAACCCAACAAAGTATATATATATATATATTATATAATATAATATATATATATATAGTATATATATATATATATATATATTATATATATTATATATATTATATATTATATAATATATATAATTATATATATATATAATAATTATATATATAATATAGTATATATATATTATATATATATATATATATATATATATTATATATATATATATATATATATATATATATATATATATATATATATATATATATATATATATTATATATATAAAAGTATATATAATATATATTTATATATATTATATATATATATATAATATATATATAATATATTATATATATATGTTATTATTATATATTAATATATATATATATATTATTATATATATATATATATATATATATATATATATATATATATATATATATATATATATACTGAATTATGAAAAATTAAATACAACGCAAAACTCTTTTCAAGACTGTACCGAATGTGGTATGTACTTCAAAAATAATAGAATAACGAAATCATTTTTTAGCGAAAATTTTCTTACTTGTTAAAATTATATATTTAATTTTGTAAATATAGCTAATTATATTTTGCTTATAAATAAGTTAGAAATCCCAATTAAAAAAGAAAATAATATACAACTTTTGTACATTGGGGAGACATACGTCATTTCTTGTGATATATATATTATATATATATATATATTATATATATATATATATATATTAATATTATATATATATATATATATTATATATTATATATATTATATATATATATATATATTTTTATATATATATATATATATATATATATAAGATTATTTGCAGGTGCACCTTCAGACTGCAGTGGGTAAATGCTATGAAAAATTAGTGCCACAATAAATGAAGATAATTTATAGGTAAGAACCCTTAATCATAGTTTGCTAACTATCGGCATCTTTCAATGGCAATTAGAGGCTCATAAGTTTACTGCGTGACCGGGGTAGTTCTTCTTTTTCTACTAAGAAGAGTTACCTTCAGATGCCTGCTTCATCACACTACCCGATTTCGAGCAGAAATAGAGGCAACAGGCAGGCATGAAAAGAGACTGCTGGTACTTGTAGAAGCAGTAGTAGAAGCAGATAGATTGGCTTTGGGTCGTAATTTCCGATTACAAAAATACTTCGTTTGTATCGTAAAGAACATGTATCGATCTGAAAGTCTTTTCATCTCTCATATGTGGGTGAGTGGTGAAGAAATGATGCACATCTTGCATTAGAGTATTCACACACCATCAGTTATTTACTTTAATTTTGTGTCGTATGATTCTTAGTGATTCTCCGGACCAAGTAACCATTTGCTAATTTGGAGGGGTATTGTCTCTGTTTCAATAATTTTAAATAAGATTTTTAATGTGGAGCCACGTCATTTTGTTCCTCGAGGTGGATTCTCTCACTCTAACTTTCATCTGGTAGTTTTTCATCTACTTTTTGACCGTCAACTGTAAGAACAAAAATGAACAGATATTTGTTTGGACTAATCATTGTTGATATCGGATAGGATTTGATAGTTTTCAAGTACTAGTTAGAATTAATGAAGCTTGCATTTTCCTGTCAGATATTTTTCAATTACTAGATTTTCAGTAGTTTGTGTTATCTAGGTTCAGGTTTGTTTTCGCATTTTCTTACAATCTAATAATTGTTTTTAAATTTGATTCTCGGCATTCTCCAGTGACAAGATAAACACGTCAGTTCTGTGCCCGCATTCCCTCATCACATTTTATAAAAGTCTATTTACTGATCTGGAATGACCTGACCTATGCAATCATATGCCAGTTTAATATCTGTGCATTCATTCTCCCCGTATTTTGAACAGTTGAACACGCCAGTTATATCTTGACATTCCCCTCTCTTGCACAATTTCTTTAAGGTAAGCGATACGTTGAGCGCAGAGCAAGCTTCATTCGAAGCTAATTCACATTCTCCTATAACCGTTTTTCAGCCCCTTCTATCCGTTGGCATTACATAGATCTGCATGCATGGTGTTGAAGGCTTGGAAAGGCACCATTCATGACATGTTGACCAATGGCAGTCTATTTTTTTGCCGGGCTCGGCAAAGTCATTCGCTTTGATTGTTGTGCACATTATTGGAGCCTCGTGAAAATTGAATCTCAAGTCTTTCGTAGAAGAATAATAACAATCAAGACAAGATACATTAGGACATCAGAAGAATCGCGTCATTTTGGCATATCATAATGCCGAAACAAATCTTTTTGTCCGCAGTCATGTTTGTCGTTGAATGAGATTTTCACAATAAAAATAAATTTCACAATAAAAAAAAAAAGTATTTAAATAAAAATGTTTAAAAACTTATCACTTCATCTTATTATTAAAATTTTTAAGACACTAATAATAATCACAGAATCATCAGGATAAAATATATTCCAATAAAATAAACAAACAAAAAAAACAAAAACAACAAAGTATACTGTCACATAACAACGCACCCACCTAAACCTAGCGACATTCTGCCACAATACTGGCCTTTCCTATTTTATCCTCGAGTGCAACGCGCAAACTCCAAGAGAATAAAAAAAAAGAAAGAAAGAAAAAAAAAAGAGTAGAAAAAATCTATTCCGAATTATAATATATTCATTGGAAAGCGTTTTAGCGATTTTCAAAACCAACATGTTAGAAACTTCTATTATTTTAAATAAGAGAAAGATATATATATATATATATATAATATAGTATATATTATATTATGTATATAAAAAATAAAATAAAATAAAAATATATATATAATATATATATATATAAATATATATATATATATATATATATTATATAATATATATATATATAATATATATATATATATATATATATGATATATATATATATATTATATATATATATATAACTGTAACAAGACCAAATAAGTAACATCAACATATGAGGTATTTGAAAATCTGGTAACTCATTACACTGTTGAGATGAAGAATATTCACACTATTGAGACACCAAATACTCATTAAGGAGTGAAAGACAGCTTCTTTCCTGCGTTTCGGTGCTGAAAGCTGCTGTGTTGCTGTTGCTGACACCCTTCCCCGCACACTGCCTCGAGTATAAACCCACCCTCCACTCGCTACTACTCTGAGAGGAGGAGGGGGCCGCGCCATCCTTTCCACGCGACTGTTAAGATGTGGAATACTCATGACATTGTTCAGATGACCGAAACATCCACTACACTGTTGAGATGCGGAATACTCATTAAACTGTTGAGATGTGGAACATTCATTACATTATTCAGACACGAAATACTCATTACTCGGTTCGGATAAGGAATATCCACTACACTGTTGAAATGCGGAATACTCATTAAACTGTTAAAATGTGGAACATTCATTACATTATCCAGACGAGGAATACTCATTACTCTGTTCAGATGAGGAACATCCATTACACTGTTCAGATGCGGAGTACTCATTAAATTGTTGAGATGCGAAACACTCATTACATTGTTTAAACTTATTTAACAAGTTTATACTTATAAAATATTAGTGATTGGAGGATGCCAAAATAATTGCCGATTAATAATGTCGATAACCATTACTTGAAAATATATTATAGTTTGTATCATCATTTGGCGATATTTAAAAAAAAAAAAAAAAATAGTATATATATATATATATCAATGTTTATATTATATATTTATCGATATTAGATATATAGATGTTTATATTATCGACATTGGATTTATCGATATTTTATATATATATATATATATATATATATATATATATATATATATATATATATATATATATATATATATATATATATATATATATATATATATTATATATATATATATATATATATATATATATATATATATTAGAATTATCGATATTAATAATATTAATATTAGATTTACCGAAATCTGTCTCTCTGTCACAGACTGCTCCGTCTGTTTGTCTGTTTGTCTGTATGTCTGTCTTAGTTCGTCTGTCTGTCTGTCTGTCTGCTCCGTCTGTCTGCCCGTCTGTCTGTCTGTCTGGTCTGTTCGTCTCTCTCTCTCACTCTCTCTTCTATATATATAGCAGCAGGCAGTTAGCAGTATATATATATAGCAGTTATATATATATATATATATATATATATATATATATATATATATATATATATATATATATATATATATATATATATATATATATCTTTTTTATCTCTTCATCGTTATCGTCACCATTATTGCTGTCATTTACGAAGCCCCTCCATGCCGTCCTGTCTCGGTACATCTCCTCTTCCTCCACCTGTTCGAGGTTTCGTCCTCTCTTCATTGCAGCTGCCGCAACTCCATCCACCCATCTCTTCCTTGGTCTTCTTCCCTCCGGACGTATAGCATAACATTTTGCCGGGTATCTCTCATCTTTCATTCTTCTAACATGTCCGTACATCTCAATTATTGTTTTCCCACCAGATCCATAACGGATTCCACCTTCAGCTCGCGCCTAATCTCCACATTTCTCCTCCTCTCCCATCTACTCGCTCCGACTATCAGTCTTAATACCCTCATCTCCGCCGCCTCCACCCTACTTCTGGTTTTGTTGGTCAGAATCCACGCCTCCGCTCCTTACATCAGCATCGGTCTCAGAATCGTGGTATAAATGAGCACCTTCACCTTTCTTGGCACATGCCTATTCTTCAATATCGGGTACAGCTGCCTCACTCCTCTCGAAAATTTCTCGATCTTCCCCTTGAACTCCTGTGTCATCTCCCCCCCCCCCTGAATTCACCGTCACTCCCCGGTAGCTGAAGCTTTTCACGTCCCACAACACGACCCCGTCCACCTGGATCTAACATCTCTCCCACTCCCTCGAAATCTTCATCACCTCCGTCTTCTCTTTGTTCATCCTCATCCCCTCATCCCGTAGCACTTCCGACCATCTTGTCATCACCCTTTGTAATGACTCCTTATCTCTCGTCACCATCGTTATATCATCAGCATATACCATAGCCATTTCCTCTTCCTCCTCCAGCACCATCCTTCTTATTCATTTATCCATATACATGACAAAATGTAATGGTGAGAGCACACCGCATTGTCTAACACCCGTCTCCACCTCAAACCACTCTCCAACCCCATTTGACGTTCTAACAGCACTTTCATTCCCTATGTACATTCCTTCTATTACCCTAATTAACTTTCGGTCTATTCCGTAGTATGGGTCACGTATCGTTTCCCACAGCTTTTCTCTAGGCACCGTGTCAAAAGATTTCTCCAAATCGATAAAAGATACATAAATGTCTCTTGCCCACTCCCAGTTTTTCTCAATTATCATCTTCAAGCTGAAAATCAGATCAGTTGTTCCTCTTCCTGGTCTAAATCCATGTTGTGCTTCGTTTAGTTTATTCTCCATTATCTCTCAGTCGCTTTTCCAAATATCCTTTCATATACCTTACTTGCATGCGTAAGCAAGGATATTCCCCTATAGTTGTTGCAATCACTCTTATCCCCTTTCTTAAATATTGGGTATATTATGGCTCTACTCCAGTCCTTTGGTACCATTAAACAATCTCAGCATTCATTTTACCACATCCTCCCCACCTTAAATACTTCTGCAGACAATCCGTCGCAACCTCGGCTCTTCCTGTTCTTCATATGTTTTATTCCATCACTCTCTTCCAAATCCACTACGTTATCCTCTCATCATATATATATATATATATATATATATATATATATATATATATATATATATATATATATATATATATATATATATATATATATATATGTAGGGAAAGAGTTAGATCTCTAGTTGTTATTGTTAGTTATATAAAGATTGTTATATATATATATATATATATATATATATATATATATATATATATATATATATAAATAAATATAAGAAAGAAAGAAGATCTTTGTATATATCAATGTCAAATATCACGTTATTATTATATATATATATATATATATATATATATGAGTGGAAAGAACATTTTTTTAAAACAAAAACAAAAACCATGGTTTTGGTTTACTTAGTTTTTTTTTTTAGTTTTAATATCAATATTTTACATTTTTTATTATATACTATTTATACCATTTATATTAATGTGTTTATAAGTGTTTGAACCAAAAATTTTATATTAAGCTTACATTCAGAAAACGACAAATTAATTTTAAAAATATATTCTCACTTTTCTCAAAAATATATTTGGAGTTATTTTCATTATATATATATATATATATATATATATATATATATATATATATATATATATATATATATATATATATATATATATTTATTTATATATATATATATATATATATATATATATATATATGGAGGTATACAATTCATTCTCAATTCCTTGAACTAAGACTGATAAATCTTGATTTATCAGAAAATATCGTTGTCTTCAAATCCAGAAATTCGTTTATTTCACACATTTCTTTTCGGAATGACAAAA
>JABUQX010098859.1:35000-49450 GCA_015478945.1 Trachelipus rathkii
AAACATTGTTTATTCTTGTGGATAGATATATTAATTTGCTGATCGCTGTGGGTGTGAGCCATTGGTCAGGCCCCCACTGCGTTTATATCAAGTCCCCCGGATGTCACACCGCCGCTCAGCTATGGCTCGCGGGCCGTGTTGGTTTTTTTTTGAGAATTAAACAGAATAACATTCGCGATAAATGTATAGTAATGATAAACGAAATAAAGCGATAAATACAAAAATACAAAAAACTTAGAAAAAAAACGTCAACGAAAATCATATACTTAAAGGTAAATCGGTATGGAAAATTAAATGGAGGTGAAGGAAATAAATAAGGGTCGTTTGGTTAAATATTCGGGTTAAAAAAATGTTCATAATACTAGAAAAATTCTATAATTTTATTTAATAAACTATCAAGAAATCTCTCCTAAAATTAGTTAAAAAATACTAGACCAATATATCAAATAACGCTAGTCGTATGTGAGACCAAGCGTGGGATATTTCCGGTCGTTGAGGGCTTACCACCGTACCAGCGTATGTGAGTCATTCAGTCGCTAATCAGTGTGGATGATTCTTGGTATAAACTCAGGCTACTCTATCAAGTGGGTGCTTTTTTTTATTTATGTTTCTCTTTTAGATATGCTCTTATAGCTTATTTTTACCTTATGCTATATATTGTTTTTTTTTTTTCTTTTTTTTTATGACTTTATTATTGTATTTTATTTTATTTTTTAATGGTAATAACCGGTGGATATGACTTGCGTCCGCCATGGGATATTGTATTTAATGTTGAGGCACGTTTGTTAACATGTTCTTGCGTGTCCTAATTTTTACAATCGTCGTATTTACGTACAGATTAACTCTACAAAGTTCGATCGGGTCCAAGTCCTATCGTCCGCATTTTTCAACAAAAGGAATTCCGCGGAGAGTCCGTCGGCACAGTATCGTAGAAGAAACCACGCACACAAGAACACCACGCATAAGTAGGAAAGTCACCGCGCAAATAGCTTAATGGTCAAAAGTACGTTGCATGGTACGTTTCTTATAATGACGCGTTGTAATATATATTAATCATTTACCACCTTGAAAACAGAACCGGAGGGAAGCTATCAAAGAAGAGTCACATACATAGTACTATCATTTTACGGAAAACACATTGCTCTATTTTATTTAAAACTTATACCAAAATATTTCACACCCGCCACCCACTGGTCGCTACTCACGAACTTTTCACACCGTCCATTTAACATGCATAGCCACTAAAAGGATATAACTTCCCACTCTCACCGAACCTACAAGCCTTATCTACGTACTTTCAGCGTTCGAGCATTCATTCCAGATACGGTTAAATGATACAATAATTATATAGCCACCGAATTAAGTGATACGCAAACCGCGCTACCACGCCGTCAACTTTATGGCCCTTTAGTCCCCAGGCCCAAGACGATGCGAGAGTTCTGGTAAGACGATATTTTGAAATTGCAGGTACGAATGAGTTACGCACCGCGTCCGGCTGAACACAATTCCCTATAATAATCGCTATAATAATAATAATAAAAATAAAGGAGTTTAAAAAGTAAGTGGTAGTTGTATTATATATAGTATAATATAATATAATAATGTACAAGAATAAAGTGATATATATATATATATATATATATATATATATATATATAATATATAATATATATATATATATATAGAGAGAGAGAGAGAGAGAGAGGGAGAGAGATGAGGAGAAGAACGAAGAAGCGAGAAGACAGTTTCGTTTTGCACAGGTATCATTATCAGAAGAGGTAAGTATTACACTTTTTAAAACCCATAATTTCGAGATATCGTAAATTTATCTTGAATGAACATCGAATTTTTAATATGAGATTGGTAATTATCTCTCTCACCCTTTATTATTTGATTACGTTGTCATTACTCTTAACGCTATTTTATATGTTCAGTGGTTTTGTATTGTGGTTAGTTTTTTGTATAAACATTATAACATCTCTCAATCGGGTGCAGGGTAATCACAACGTGAACACGTTGAGCAGTTGAATGCGATGTCAGGATAACAAGTGTAAGCACCACCCACCGCCTGGTCAGGACGTGCCGGTGCTGATTATCTCTTTAATTCGAATAAAATATCAATTCGACTTTCGATTTGAAATACTGATATTATAGAATATTCATTGATTGTTAATGATTTAATTATTTTTAATTTATTGCTACCTCATATCATAGGTACCCAAACCAGCTCACACGTAAATGAATCGAGAATCATTATGTTATTTTGGTAATTGAAGCGGGTTTGATCCAGGCGAGACTAAACAGATTTCTTTTGTCACGGTGTTCCCATAGTTCAAAGCCCATAAAACCAGACAGCGCAATACTAGTAAAACGAAGAGGAGACGAGAGAGAGGCAGGGAGAACACGACTGAGCACTCCGGAGAGAGAGACAGAAGCAGAGACAGAGACAGAGACAGAAAGAAAACAAGAAGAAGAGAGGAAGGAAAGAGGAGAGAGACGATCAGAATAGAGCGTAGTGGGATAGAAAGGTAAAAGAGTGAGAGAGAGAGGCTACACAAGAGAGAAAGAGTCAGAAAGAAAACAAAAGAAGAAAAAAAATCAACTTAAAAGGAATCAAAAGAAGAAAAAAATATAGAGCTTTATAAATTATTGCACATAGTTATAATGTAGATTTTTTTGTTCTTATAATTATATATATAGAGTATATAGTAGTTAACCTTGTAGATGACCATTGACTATTCGACCTTTTCAACCTAGCCTGGTACACTGTTAAGTTGATTTAATAGAGGCCATAACAAGCCTCCTAAGCCTAACATAACCCTATGACACGTGACCTCATGAGGATATATCTTAGACGTTGCGCGTAAAAGGGGAAAACTTCTCTATGACAATTGGCACTAACTCTTATCCTACACCTGCACCTAAGCCCTCACTCCACTTGCTCTATACCAGCGATAAACATATATGGATGACGCTAAGCCCCTCTTGGTACAAGTATCTTGCTTGAAAATGAGGTCATGTAGGTACTGACAACACGTTAGAGCGCCAGTACGTGGTATCTATTCCTAACTTATTTCCATCCGAGGTCGGCGAAAAGTACAGCACACACACACACAACACACACACACCACTTCACTATGACACTTTATACACACATTCACTTATACACACATTCACTATGCCCCTTATACACCACATTCACTAACCCCAAATACTAACACACATTACACGTTATGGACACGGTTTGCTCACACATAAATAGACACTGACATACTACCACTTAATACACAAACGGTTTCACAAAACACACACACACACACACACAATATACACACACCCAACTTTACACTTATACAACACATTCACTATGACCACTACGCCTCACACATAGGACACATAAAAGCTTACATTTACACTTTATACACACGATAAAACACAACGGACACAACACCTTATTGGTCTTCCATGGGTCAATTTAGCCCATACCCTATTTTAGGCACTTAAACATTTTATTAAAAACATTTTCGCGAACCTAAACTGTACTACTGTAACTCATTACAGACATATATCATATTATACTATCTTTACTTATATAACTTGTTTAATTAATAAGAATCTGTAATGGCCAGGGTAAATAGTCATTTACAATTTTGAAGACGTGTTTAGATGGACACTGAGAAAAATTTAATTGAAAAAAACACTAATAATTATTATTATAGACCTTTAAAGCAGTAAATCAGTAAAAATCCTCAATAAAGATCAATGATGAGGCGGAGGTGTTAACCTAACTACCTAGGTAGGGAAATAGTATGATGTTTGTTTTATTGGTTTACACAACTTTTTGGGGGTTAATACGCTTTGCTTTAACTCACGTAGGTTTGAACATTGCTTTAACTCATGTTTTACCTGTTTAGCATATATGTTTTACTGTTTAAACTAGCTGTATATAAGTTTCTCGATATATTATAATATAACGGAATATAATGATGAGTTAACATAAATGTTAAATCAGAAAATCATAATGCACGTAGATTACCTAACACTCTAAAGGAAAAAAAAATAGTATGCGATAGTTGTTATATATGCTATACTGTACTAAGACTTTCTGCAATATTTACAATGGCATAATAAAACTCATGGTTTTACATGCTAGTTAAACTTTCTGACCTAGTTTACTGCCAATTTAAATCTATTGACTAGCTTTACCGCTTATAACTACAAATAAGAAGTAAAAGAAGACAACCGTCTCATACCTTACATACCTTAAAGCAGTAACATCAGCTAAGGAGATCCAATTAGAAGGTGGTTACCTTGAACAACTATGGGGGGCACGGAAGATAATAGCTCTCTCTCAAATAATATACTGTTTACTGCAATGTGACACTCATAGCCTTTACACTGCTCTCTGAACTCCATGTTTTAACGCTTTACTTTTCTGCGCTCACTAGAATTGGTAGTAAACTTGAGCTGGGCGTTTACTGCTTTTATAGCTTTCCTGCTTTGACCCGCTTTAACTCATACTATGACCCACTTCCAAACATATCCCCGTCAAAGTCCCCAAGCGTCAAATGTCAAGATTAAATCAATTACGACAGTTGCTCTCAAACCTAACAGCCGAAAGAGATTAGTCACATCGTCTTGTTCTCTAAACATAAAGTTTACTGCTCAGATAACCTCATGTGCTGACAATATTAACCTCCTCGTTTTACTGCTTGTAACTGCACATTATGTCTTTCTACTGTTTAATCAATAAAATACTGTTCATTAACATATAGTTTTTTTATGTTATATTGAATACTTTTTGATTCTCCTCTCTAAATTATTTATTTTAGTTAAATTTTAATTGTTATTATTGTTTATTATTTGTATATAATCATATATAATCTTTCAATTCTTAACATCAAACGTAGTTACTCGTAACTCGTTCATACAATCGATGCACCTGATTGTTATAATATTTACCGTGCTAGAAACCCAGCATTCAAACGTATGACACTTATGACACACACCTTCACGTATGACCAACTATACACTACACACACACCACATGTCACCTATGTCACTACATTTGACCTCCATAGGCCACTTACATTTACACTATACACATGCGCACACACACACATACACAGAATTACTTACCAACTCACACCCAGCATTGCCTACGAGCACACAGACCAGATACTACCACCCTCCACACAGACTGTTACTTACACTGGCACACACAGATTTACTTACATTACACTTACACACACACCACACACACCACACACACACACACAGATTTTACTTACACACGCCCTTGCTATTACACACATAACGATATAATTATTAAAAATTTTGTTTTAAATTAAGCACGTACAGTTTATCAATTACTCATTCAAAGTATAGCTAAAAGTTATTTCACAGATGCGTATTCTTACGAAAAAACTTCTAATAATAAAATCAATCATTATCCTTGGCAATGACCAAAAAGCAACCTTTAATTTGCAAAATTACAACTAGGATATAAGAATTACATAGATATATAATGTTTGATAAGTAAAATATTAATAGAAATATAAATGAATTGGTAAAAGAAACTTTTAAACTAAAATTATGTAAATGAAATTTTTATTATAAAGGGAAAAAAATTAAATTTTTACGTACCTTAAAGCCAATAAAATCACAGAATAAAATCAAGTAAGGTCAAAAACAACCATAAGGCACACCCGTCGTAAGCACCCAAGCATATGCCACGTAGGTTGTTCTATTGACTTAACTGCTTTACATCATATTTTAGCTATTGTAAATAAGTGATAAAAAGAACAAAAATAAAGTTACTTCTATCTGCATAACGATAAACAATGTAATTTTATTAAGATAAATCTATGTCTTAGAGGTTAACGTTATTTAAAGAATAAACAATTATTGCACGTTACATTATAATAGTACACTCGATGTTAACTTAAAAAATTTCAAAGTTTTTAAATAATTCGGTTTTTCTATTATATAAAAAATTATTAAATTAATTACTATGTACATGAGAACGAAGAGGTCCATCACAGAAGGAAAAAAAACAAAGAAAAGCCGCGCAAACACTCCTTACAGATACAAAACTGACCTCTCTCTGGTTAAAATGTGTATGTGAGGTGAGAAGAAATAAATCCTTTTTGTGATGTCACGAGGAGCGATTATCTGAAACTAATTCCAGGTCACAAAAATATATTCAAACTGACCATTTTTCTGTATAAGAGAAATGTGGATAAGGCCAATAACTACAGGTTAGGCGCTAAATGTTATAGGCCTAAAAATTGTAGGATAAGCTTATTTGTAGAGCGGAAGCTTAAATTTTAATTCCTGAGAATGACCAGAGATCAGTAAAGGTAATTCCAGTATAGACAAGGAATCATTGTTATTATTATTTTATATAAAGTAATAAGTGTTCAAAACTGAAAAACTTCATGCTGGATACCGGTAAGATCCTGTTAAGCAGGTTAAGAAGGAAAATGTATCGGCTATACTGATATTGATTTCGGGTCCGAAGTAGTTATATAACCCCAGAATAGTGGTCATAAGCAGAAAACGACCGTAGGGAGCGTACAGCGATGTAGCGCCACCGCAAAGTTCAGCAACTCCGCCACCCGTGGATAGAGACGATACCACGGCCCGGACACGAACAGTTGCGCCACGCATAAGGCGACAAATTATATTCCAGCGGTGCCCGCCCGCAGGCCGATGCAAGCACAACGCGCTAGGGTCGCAAAAATATTCCGCACGTTCCCGGCGTCGGCTATGCGTGCGCCCGCGAGGCGACTTAAATTTCGCGCACGTTCCCGACCGTCGCGCCCGTGCGCCCCCCAGGGCGCCCCTCCAATTAATTTTATATAGAACCACGAATAAATTAACATCACATCACACAACGTTAACACACACACACACCAACAACCACACACACACACACAACAATACAACCACACATACAACAACACACACACAAACAACACTAAATACAAACACACACACAACAACACAAACCCAAACACAGCAACACTAACTACTAATTACACATATAAGCAATATAATTTATAAGTAAAAACAATATTATAATAGAATAAAATAAAACTTAAAAAGTGTTATTTATTTCATTGCCTATTATTTAGAACACACCACACAACGACAACAACTACAACAAACACATACACACACACACACAAATCACAAAACGACATAACGCACGCCAACGCCACTCGATATTTTGATGATGAGCCTCAACTATTAGATGTCTCATATATTGAAAAAGAAGAAGATGCCTTCAACTATTGAATGCAACTCAGATTTATGATAAGCCTCAAAAACATATTAGAAAAAGTCCCAGCTTTTGAATTGCCTCAACATTGAATGTCCTCAGCTTTTGATTATGCCTCAAGAGCTTGATTCACTATGAAAAACTTTAAAATTAACTTAAAGCTTATGAGTAACCTCAGCTTTGAGGTAGGTTACATCTATTAAGAATAGATCATAGTTCTAATGATAAAAAAAAAAGAAGGCCGAAATTTTGATACCCTCACTATTGTTTAAATATATAAATAATTATAGAGAAATACTCTCTTATACGTAAACAATAAGAATAATTTCGTATTTTCATCAGTTCTCCTGTTACTTTACCATTTTTAATTATCAACTGCCCACACATCACAACAATCTATATGCAGCAGTAATAACGGGTAAGTGTTTAAGTTATAATATAGAAATAATGAGATAAAATGATATAAAATGGTAAATACAAAGGTATAAAACAAAAATACATCGTATGAGTAGTACCTACATTATAGCGCAGAGTGTATTAAGTGACTAAATAAGTAGTACAATAGCAGTTATTGATATAGATGATGAAAAGGTATGGAAAACCCTAATACATGTACAGAGAGAGTTTCACGTCAACACATTAAGGTGATACCGGGAAAGTTCTCTGCGAATTACGCACCTGGATTAGAATCGGAAAAACCCCAAGAAGAAATTAAATCACGGTAGAGGGAAAATACGCTAACACATTCACGTTCGAGAGGCTATTGAATAGAATATCACTATATTATATGGATATTGTGTTTTGAGTGATTTGAAACCATATACAGAGTTCAAGGCGTGCGGAGATGAACGCGTAAAGGGCCGAGGACGGAAGGAACATAGAGAGCGGAATAATATTGAGCCATGACGGTGAAGGGCGCAAAACGCAGCGAGGACGGAAAACGAGCAAGGAAAAATATTGGCACTAGCGGGCGCAACGCTTAAAAAATAATAGAGATGCGGGACAAGGAGATTAAGAGACGCGGAAAAAAAGAACGAGAAGAAAAGATATTGAGAAAAAACCAAAAAAGTATTGCTGCCATTTAGGGGACGCACCGACTAGACGGGCAGGAAAACGAACGCTGAGACATATATGCGCCTGCAGGAGCACACCGCACGCGCGGGGCTGGACCGCGGCGGGACGCACCAGCGCGTGTGGGGAGTTGGCTGACTTTGCGGGTGGGGCTCATGCTGAGCCCTGGTGGTTAGCGTATGAACTAGGGGAAAACTACTCGGAACCAATCACAAGTAAGGAAAACATTCCTTCTTACCTGCTTAAAGGATCTTACCGTTCCAGGATGTTTGGTTTCGTTTGAAATATATTAAATAAAAAATAATAATAACAATGGATTGCTTGAGATCTATAACATGGAAAATTACCGCTGTATATACTTTGATGACCTGGTATTAGGAATTAAAAAAATAGCTACAAAGTCTACGCATAAAAAAGCACTAATATCCATAAATTCCTGAGGAGCGCATACAAAATTTAAGCACTACAAACGTAAGTAAATATATTGCACCACATATTATACAGGAGAAAAATGTCACGTTTGAAATAAGGGTATTATAGACCTGGAATAGAGAGCTAATACATTCGGCATCCGGGAGATACTCAAAAAAGAGGATTATCCGTAACAATACCAATACAACATAAACTAATACATGAAGAAAGACAGAGCGAACGTCACAGATATTCGTAGTCATGTACAGGCGAGACGGGACCAAGAGTATAGATAGGTAGTGTATAAGGAATGGATAAGTCAAGAACACCAGAAATTAATTAAATAAATAAGTAAAAGAAACATAAAATGCTATAGTGTTAAAGAAAATATATGAAATTTGATTGAACATCGAAAGAGAAAAAGAAATAATAATAAAATGTAAAAGGTAGAAATAAATTGTAAATAATTTTTAATGAAAGACTTGAGAAAAGAGATGTTTAAATAAGAAAAATAAAGTGAATTATGTAAAAATAAATGTTAGAAAAGAGAAGCAATGGGAATTTAAAGAAAAAGCCAAATTTACCGAAATGTAAAGAAAGGAAAAAGTAGTACAAATATAAAAAAGGAAAATATAATACTAAAAAGAAATAAAAGTGAAAAAAAGAAAGGAAAAAAGCACACAGAGATAAAGAAGTCAAGGGTAGAAACAGACGGGAAAGAAAAAGGAGGACATAAGGATATAACAATGGAATAGCCAAATGAGTATTAGTTGAACTCGTGCATCTCTACCCTATAACATAGATATTATCGGATGGGGGGGGGGTTGGAGTTCCCAGAGGATAACGAAAGAAAATAAATATGTAATATATTAAATAAAAATTCAATGAAAATAGTAGTAAAAAAGTTTAAATGTCAAAAAACAATTAAAAATATTAGAAAATAAAAGAATATGTAAATAAGACAAAGAAAAGAGTATTTAACAAAGTGATAATAAGATAAAACACATTTAGTACGAAAGGAGAGATAAATGACATTGAGAAAATTAATAAAAAAAAATGTCAGTAAGGAGAGATATATTAACAAGAACACTTTGAAGTAATAAGGTGCTGTCAGTCACTATATAAGTTAGAGAGCAATGAGCAAAAATAATATAAAATGTACTTGACTTAATTAAAACAGAAAACTAATGATTCTTAAATAAAATGATAAAAGTAAGTTATGTGTGTAACACGCTCAAAATACTGACCCAAACGCAAACCAGACGAACAACGTGTGTAAGTTAAATCTTGTTGTGTGTGTGTGTCACAGAAATGTGTGGTGTGTGTGTGTGTGTGTAGTGTGAAATTGAACCACCGCCATGTTGCGATGAGCTACAGTAGTAAAAAGTGTAAGAAAATCTGTGTAGATAAGATAAGTAGATAAGTGTAAGTTGACACAATTTTGTAGAGGAAATAAATCTAAGTGACGATGTGTAAAGAAATCTCGGGTGGTGAGTGAATGTAAGTAATTCTGATCTCTCAATAGTGGAATGCTTCGTGAACCGCAATAGATGAATAAAATAGAGCTCTCAATAATGCACCCAAGGATGACTCTATGAGGATTCCAAATCGAAATCTCAAGCTCGACATTCAAGAGTAAACTGATGAGTGTGGACAAGCAAACTACAAAAACCAAGGTAGAATATAAGTGTACAATAGTGTAATGTGTGGATAAGTGGTCATGTGGAATTGTGGTTCTAAATAAAATAACACCCTCAGAAGCATAAAAGTAAATAACACCACTAAGTATAATAATAAAATAAAAATAAGAATAATCAATAATAAAAAATAGAGAAAAATAATAATAAAATAAAATAAAATAAAAATAAAATTAAATAAACAAAACAACATATTAAACACAAATAACAAGAAAACAATAAAGATGTTAATAAATAATAAGATTATAAAAACAGGATCACGAACCACAGAATAACTTAGAGTCTAAAGCAGCTCAGAAACAGAAAAAGTCTAAAGCGAGTAAAACATGAGTTAAAGACACAGTAAAAACAGTAAAACAAAAGCATACTAATCCCCCCTAGGTGTTAGGTAACACCTCTATTGATACTGATTTACTGCTTTAAGGTATGTAATGTATATCGAGTTTTAAATCGCTAAAGCAGAAAAGTTAAAGAGACACAAGAGTAAAACGCAGCAAGCGACTGCTTAAAGGACAGATAATGCAAAGCAAAGAAAGAATAAAAGAGCAGTAAAACATGAGTTAAAAGCAGTAAAAACATGATGTATAAAGAAACAAAACAATAAAATCATACAGAGAAATACTAATCCCCCCAATAGAAAAAAAAACACAAACAGAAAAAGAAGAAGAAAAGGTGAGTGAATTTTTATAAAAATTAATATTTGATTTACTGATTTTAACTGCGGTTTAAAGTATGTAATGTATAGATGAGTTAAAGCGAGGTGAAAAAGGCCTCAGAAAAGTTATAAGCGTAAAGCAGAAAGTTAAAGCATATTAAGTAAAACATGAGTTAAAGCAAGTAAAGCAAGAAAGTTAAAGCTTAAGTTATAAGCAGTATAAACAACATATAATAACACCATCAGAGGATTATTGATCAAAAACTAACCATCTAAAATTAGACATTTTAATTTATGAGTTGGAAAGGTATGATGTAATAATGTTAATAAAGATGTTTTGAGTTAAAGATCTTTTAATGGCTGATTAAGTTAAAGTAAGCTAAAAACAATGAGATTTAAAAGCAAAAGATATAAAACGTGATGAGATAAAGCAGACTATAAAACAGAGAGATAAAAGACAAAAAGACGAATTAAACTTATAATCCACACCTAAGAGATATTAAGTAAACACACATATCTGATAGAACTATTATATATTACATATAGAACTTATAATGTTATTCCAGCTAAAACAAAAGTAAAAAATGATATATATTTATATAGGAAAATAAAAAGATTTAACAAAAACCAGGACAGATTGAGTATACGTAAACACCCACAGTACATAAAACTTAGATCAAATGCAAAACATCAATCTATATAAAAATTGAAAAATAAGATATAAAAAAAAAAACCAAAAGTACGATAGAATCAAAATAATAAAAAAAAAGCATGTACAATGAGTTAAAACAGTATCTTCACGTTAACGCGAAGACAATGGTTTTTAATAAAATACAAAATATTGAGTATAAAGTGACCCTAAAAAATTAAGGATGAGAGGCTAAAAAATTGGAGACCATGAAGACACAAAGTGGCCCTAAGGATAAAGTTAGGTGTTTATACGTGTGAGAGCACAAGTAAGTGCTCAAAATGTCTCAAAGTGTCGTAATGAGCTGAGCCGTAAAACGCAAGTGTCATAGTCTGCCACAGCTAGCGTGAAGAAATATAAGCTGTAAGTGGGTGTGTAGTACATTGTGTGTGATGTGGATGAAGTGTGTCGTGCTCGATGGGTAGTGTGTGTGGTGCCAGAACTATGGTGAAAGAGAAGTGTAGAAGAATGATAGTGTAGGATGATAGAGAGTAAGAGATGTTGTTTAATATGATGAAACACGAAGATTTAGGAATGAAATAAGAAAATGGAAGAATAATAAGTATAAAATAATAAAAAAGATGAAAATATATAGAGAAAAGAAAGAAAGATAAAATGACCTTGACTCTATACATCTGTTCTAAGAAAAAATGATGATATAGTACAGTAGATCAGATTTTAGTGAATAGTGATATGAAAAAAAGGAAGAGAGCATAAGAGATTCAATAAATAAATATTAGAAAGTGGAATGTGATGTATAAAGTGAAAGTTGTGTTAATAAGTGTCATAGTGAATGTGTGTGTGTGTGTTGTGTGTTGTGTGTGTGATCATGGTAGTGAGTGAGAAAAAAGAAAAAGAAAAAGATGATGTTGAGCGTGTCCACGGATGGAAATTAAGTTAGGAGAGATAAATCCAATACAGTCAGGTACCATATCATGATACCTAATACAAATTAGTTTATGTAGCACAGATATCACTACCAAAGAGCTAAGGACATATTCTAAGTTACACTGGATGAGCTCAAGCGGAAGTGGAGGCTAGAGTGCCAGGTGATAAGGAGATAAGGTATGTAGACTAGGTGTAGAGTAGTACGATACAGGTATCTAAGGTTAGGTCTAGTATTAATAGGATTAGGTTAGGTGATATGAGTTAGGTTAGGTTAGGTTAGGGTTAGGTAGGTTAGGTTATACAGGTTATGAGGTATAGAAGAAAAGGTAATATGTTCAGGTTGAGGACAGAGTATAATAGGCCAGGTGTAGGCTTGTTAGGTATAGGGTATCCGGCAAGGTCGTAAAAGGCCGAATGTATTTTAAATCTACATGGTTCATACCGAAAAAACAAAAGAAAAAAAAAAAAGGAAGGGAAGGATTATTAAAAAATATATATATATATATATATATATAGATAATATAAAATAGAGTAAATATATAAAAATATAAATAATATAATAAAGATAATATACAATAAATATATAATAATAAAATATATAGATAAAAAATAAAATAATTATAATAAATAATAATATATACTAATAAAATATATATATATAATAAATATATATAAATAATAATACTAAATAAAATATAATAAAATATATATAATAATAACCTATCACGAACTCACAAAATAATACTAAAACCATTATATCACCCTCCAAATTCGGAAATTCCAATTTAACTCTCACCTCCTCACATAACCCTCTACATAACAGATCTCTCTCTCTCTCCTCTCTCTCTCTCTCTCTCTCTCTCTCTCTTCTCTCTCTCTCTCTCTCTCTCTCTCTCGTTCTCTCTCTCTCTCTACGCTCGGCTAGGCACCCATAGCGAACCGAAACTGAGATCCCATAAAAATTCAACGTAGACATAAGAGTAAAAAAGAAAACGATGTTAGATAAAACTAACAAAAACCTAAAAGAAAATACCAAAAAATATCAGAAAATATTTATAAATTGAAATCGCATTTACGCAAAATAATTTAAAGAAATTAAAAAATATATAAAATAATTCAAAATTAAAAAAATGGAATTAAAATAATTCAAATAAAATGAATAAAAATGTTTCGAAAATAAAAGAGAAAATAAATAGCACTGAGACGTCGCTGCCACGATGACATTTTACGAAAATCGCCATTCAATGCAACGTTCACGTTGTGATGCTCAGAGATGAGAGATAAAATGAAACACACGACAATATAACAAAAAAAAATAAAAAATAATAAAAATACGTAAAATAATTAAAAGTTAATTCAAATAAAAAAATAAAATTAAAGATAATTAAAATTCAATTAAAATTAGATTTCAAATAAAAGATTTACGATATCTCAAATAGGTTAAAAAGTGTAACTACTTCGAAATGTACCGCAAACGAAACTTGACTCTCTCTCTCATCTCCTCCTTCATCATCTCTCTCTAAAATCAAAATATATATAAAAGATAAAAATATAATAATAAATATATAAAAATAAAAAATATATAAAATATAAAAATAATATATATAATAAAAAATATATAATATAAAATAATAATAAAAATATATAACTATATATATAATATATATATTAATATATATAATATAATAAATATAAATAAATCTAGTTGGCGGCTTATTGGGGGTAGGCAGAAGTAGGCATATAACTCTCTTCTCC
>JABUQX010098860.1:0-20000 GCA_015478945.1 Trachelipus rathkii
TGGGCTCCAGTCTTATCGCCCTCATTTTTCCTTCTGCTCTTTCTCTTTCCCACCTCTTTTCCTTCCTCGTCGCGTCGCTCATATGCATACCAACAACACTCATCCATCACATTCTCTCCGTTCTTTATAATATCTATTCTCTCTCTCTCTCTCTGTTTTTACATACTTTATTATAATAAATTTATTAAATTACTTTTTTTCATATATCATTTATTTCTACTAATCATATTTTGACGTAGTCTCGCGAATATTATTTCAGGCTGTAAAATTATCGATTTTTTTTTTTTTCATAATAATGCTCATTACATTACCTTGTCGTGGTCCCTCATCGCGATCATATTCTTTCAGCGTGGTAAAAATTTTTTCGGATTTCGGTTTTTTTTTATCGCTCCGTTTTTTTTTAGTGAGCGCTTCAAGAGCCCAAGTTGTTTTCTTTTCTTTTTCTTTTTCCTTCTTTTTTTGAGTGACATAAAAAATCGTTTTTTTTTGTAAATAACTTAATCAGAATCTGGGTAACTTTACCGAAAAGTTAATTACTTACATTACCTCCGCTAAAGTGAGGTTAACACCTTTCTGAACGGCTCAGGCCACCCTCTCGTCTCCTCCAGTCCTCCCCAGACTAGGTCACTTGACCAAAGGCTCACCAAAGGTCAAAAGGTCCACCGAAAGGGTCACCAAAGGTCACAAAGGTCAATACAAGGTCAGAAGGTCAACCCACAGGTCATCCAAAGGCACTACACAAAGGTCACCCTTAAAGGTCTACCCGGCCCAGAAATTTTGCCGCCAAATTTCAAACCAGAGGAAAACAGATAACTTATTATAACACTTTTGATCCCTAAAAACACTACTTCAGTAAATTGTGTTCTCTTTGACCTAAAAAATAACAGAATGGTTATATTTAGATACAGAAAATTGAAAATTTATGTTATTTCTCTTCATCTCGTCACTGTTCATACTCTTTATTACAAAATTCTCTTCCATTCTAATCTCGTGCAAAGAAAGTATAAAACCACAATTAGTACATGCAATTTGATAAAATAAATTGTTTGGTATGTAAATTGATTGCATTCTCCACCTTAGAAAATTTTTAATGACAGACACCATAGGGAATATCTCCTCTTCTCTCCTCCTCTCTCTCTCTCCAACTTTGAAGAATTCTGAAGAAGTTTGAAGAACAATAGTTCACCTTTGAGAAATAAGTTGAACCTTTAACATTTTAAGGAACAACACCCGACTAGAAAAGGGGATAGCTGTTTCTCCTTAATTAATTAATTACAGTAAGAGATTTAATTAAAATAATTTCAAATTAGAATGATGCTTTAAAAATAATTTTGAAGAAAATTATTAATTTGAAAAAGAGATCATCTTTGAATATTTTTTAAACATAATGAATGCTTTTTATTTTTATGTTTGAACTGAGGTACAATTCGTCTTATATTGTTGAATTCCTCTTCCAAATTGTGAGACCAAACTTCCCTTATCTGAACTTTGAAATTTCCCTCATGAAATTATTGAAGAAAATGTATTTTTAATTTCTCAATCTTTAACATCAAAGTGAAAAAACTGTTCCCAGGTTTAAAATTTAAAATAGGTGAATAACTATAGACACGCTTTTAAAATTTAATAGTGAATCAAAATTTTCTATTGCCAATATAGAAATTATTGTGAAACAGAGGTTATTATGTAGTATTATATTATTTAAAACTATTGAAAAATAATTTTTAACAATTAATATTTTTCTGTTTTCAGACTATACAAAAAAATGTTTTAAACCTTAGTTTTTTTTTTATTTTTTTAGACAACCAGTTTTTTTGAAACATAGGTTTTTTTTTTGAACATATGTGTTGGTGTTTTGTTTTTGATTTGATTAACTTGCAAATTAATTTAAAGTTTACACAAAATCTGAATAAAAATGTATTTACGCAGGTTTTCTCAACTTGTTATCATGTCTCTGCTACTGGTTCAGAAGGCTATACGCCGGACGCAGTTGACCCTAATGGAGCTTCAGCAGGAGCTGAAGGGGATAATACAGACTATAAGAAAATAATGATTCAAACAAAGGGTTTCTAAAAAACAATGGAACTGATCGACAATGAAATATCAGTTAATAAAGAAAAGAACATGATGTACATGAAGTAAAGCGTAACTGACCTGCTGTGGTCTATAGTCTCTGGCATATGCGTTCGATAGGTACGTTGATATGCACAGACAATGTAGCAGCCTAGACAGATGAGTGAGTGTAGAACGAAGATTGTAGTAGTATGCGTGTCGAAGGTCAGGACTGTGATCTGACTATGTATTGTTTCTATGTTTAGAGTATGCTCACCGGCAGTATAGAGACGGCCGTCAGGCATGATGTTGGAACGGTGGTACTCATAGTGGGGTGCGCGGATGCGCACCGCTGTCCATCACGGTAGGATCAGGCACAATGAGGACCGGATGCCGGACAGGTAGTTGGTCATCAAAGCCAATATCAGACCAGATGATGACGTGTGATCACAAGTATATAGAAGGGAACTGATCGCTAGATTCCTGTTCGGATTGCCAGTCCCGACAGTATATGTCTAAGTCCACACCGGTCCTGCTGAGTCCTGACAGGATAACAGAGATACGACCCTCACTGCCTACCGGGACGAACCACATCTGTTGAGTCGAAGTCATGTCGAGTATTTAGGGACGCGTGCATCTGTTTCTCCTATGTAAAACAGTCTCGGTTGACACCACCCCAACTTGAGATCAGTGTAGAGGCAGACATGTATCGAAGCTGCGAATAAGCAAAGTCTCTGTTCCAGAGCCGAAAATCGTAGCTTGAGGCGCAGATCTTAGGTTGGTGATCGCTCGAGCGTTAGTCATTATCAGATCTGACAGAGAAAACGCGTCCAGCCGTTACCGTGTGGTTTGATGAATCTGCTGATGCGGTGATGGACAGGTTATCACAGGGACACAGTCTACTGAACCGAACAGATACTGAACTGTATGTCAAAGGTTGGACTGCAGGATACATCTTACGCGCTCGACTCAGTTAATGAATCCAACCAGGAGAAGATGTTGTTGGACAAATAACTTTTAATTACATTTAAAGATGCCATCTCGGGAGGTGTGCAGGCAGTGCTGTCGGGCACGGTATCGCACTCTCCCCCTTTGCAACAGTGCAGATGAGCGATAAAAGAAAACTTACGCTTCCTCGGAATGGCCATATCAGAAAATAGTTTAACAATAAAAGTGGAGTGAGTGGAACGGTGGGCGAACAGAAGACCGGCAAGGCGAACCAAGAAGCTGTGATCTTTACTGGTGTATGTATGGAGCGACAACCTCAGGTAATTATCCTAGTGTGGGGTTGACGAGAGCATTGAAGCCTCCGCAGATCAGGAACTAATAGTGCCTTCGGTAATAGCTACAATCATGTCCGTAAATATTGCGGTACAGGAATCCACCGGCTTAGCAGATCTAAGACGTCGGCGTTGAACAGTGGCGGGCATGAACCGATACCGATTCCTACAATAGCAGTATAACCTGCTGATCACCAATCCATACCACATGAGATGGAGCACTCGTGCGTGTACATGGCGGCCCCCCTGTCGTCCCCCCTTATGGGCGATATATCCCAACGGCTGCGTATCCCTGCCACTTCAGAACATTTGCCTAAAGATATTTAGAATTGTTGTTGTACGAAGGCCGACACGCAAAACGGTCCTGCCAAGGTATGGTACGTGGGGCAGGGAGGTCATTAGAGATTTGGAGGCATTGACCTTTCTAACGGGTGGTGTGCCAGGAGATACAGATACGCCAAGTTAGGACCCTAATACTGAAAGGACAGACAATTAGACTATGCCAAGACTAGCATCTTTCTTCTGATTTCACTCGGAGCCCGCCGCAATATAATTCTGAAAGATAGCAGCTTCTCGAGGTGTGAAGAGACCCTAGACAGACTCTTCTTGATTCACTTAAGAATTTTTTCTTATCAAAACTTTTAGTCAAAGACAGAAAGAAACCCGAGACAAATCTTGTTCCTGCGTCTTCTTTTCGAACACAGTTCATTCGAATTTCAGAGAAAGGCAGCACCACCGAGACATGGATAACTGTCTAATGTGAGAAGATTCAATGTTGGGAATCTTGAAGAATCGGTCCTGTTTGGGAATATCAGAGAAAACTCATGCGATATATGGAGGGCTTTCCTTTGGCGATTTTACTGGCGTGTGAGAAGGGATAGTCTCACAGATAAATCATCTTAATCTGCACATAAGATTTTAGAGAGTATGGAAGAGCTCAGAGACCATAGAAGACTAGAGAAAAAGTTTTAAAAGTCTTTAATCCAGACTTAAGTTTCGTAGAAAATTGGGAGCCATTGTTAGTCACAATAGAAGAAGGAGTCTTGTTCCGACCTAACCTGGCTGAACAAGAATAGAAGAAAATACAGCTAGAAGGTCTTAATACAGAGAACAGATACACTTTAATCAGTAGTAGAACGGGTTAGGAAGAAAGAATTACATCATGACCCTCTGTCCATGAGGAAGCTAGTGAGAACCATGGAACGTGAGGAAGTGAGATCAGAAAGAATACTTTCTTAAGTTTCAGGAAGAAAGGACAAAGCCCATCTCTCTCACGATGGAGTATATAGACGGTGTAAATAGAGGTGACGGTCAGTTAAGGAAGAGCACATCTCGTGCGCAAGCAATAGAAAGATGAGATAAAGTCCATGATGGCAGGCTCTTGCCCTAATTGAATCTTTTCAGGTCACTCACTCTACAGGAAACAGCTCGTGGTTTGGAATATCAACAATATTGCATGGGTTAATGTAGCAATATCCTGCGGGTGATTCAACAGGTCTAATTGCAATACACTGCCTAGTAATGGGATCGCCTAATTGAGAAATGAAAATGAATATGGTGTAAAGGTAACCATACATCGAGCAAATAGAGAGCCCGCCGGAGATGGTGGCTTCAGAGGCGAGCTTCGATGGGATGGCAACTCGATCTGTGAATTAGATGGGTCAAAGCTCGAAGAGTCGAGATCTAAGACACACAATGATGTCAAAGTATGCGCCGTGATAGGAAAGCCATACTCTGTGCCACGACTGGAGCGGACCGAGTTCTAACCGCTGACGTTTTCCGCAACTGCGATAAAGTGTTCTAGATGCCGAATTTCCATAACTGATTTCTAATTGAGAAGAGCATGATTTGCAGAGACATCGAAGAAATAAGTTGGAAAGAGCCATGTTAGATGGAAGAGAATGCAGCAACGATGAACGACCAGAGTCTGCTCTGCACGAGGCTAGAGCTTTGATTTCAGCTTTGGGAACTGCAAACACCAATACTGACATCCATTTGTTCTAGCGTCAACATCGTTAGCGAGAAACAGCTAGATAAAGTAAAGTGTAAAGACATAATCTCATCAAGCTTAAGAACGAGAGGTGTTATTAGTACCGCAGCTCTGAGCGTTCTTTGGTGTAGGAATCCTAGTACCCAACAAAATTGGGTGTCTATTTCTTGTCAATTTTTGACTGGTCCAACAAAAGGGTAAGAACAGAGGTTGAAAGTTTCAATCCAGGTAGCGCCTAACATAAGTTTAGGGGAGCAGGAAGCCTGTTTGAATATCGTTGATAGATTAAAGGAAATAGAAGGCAAGGTCAGAGACTTATGAATGTCGTGCATTAAGAAGCTAGTGATTAAGGATAATGAGTATGCCAGGGAGTTGGACTCAAAGCATGATAGCCCATTCTATAGTAGCACGAGAGTTTGAATCGTGACTATTAAGACTACAATAGCCAACAGTATTACCGCACGAGCCGTTACCTTTTTGAGGTGTGTAAGACTGGAAGCACTGGGAGCTTGGGAATGGAAATTCTATTATGGTCAGTATTTTAAGGCGGAGTAATCTACTATAACAATCAGGCCTTCTCTGCACGCTCCGCAATTAGATGCTTAAAGAAGTGACTTGAGTCAGGATGACGATATCAAGAGTTAAACTTATGTTGCTCGTAAATCGGATGATGATGGAAGTTGCACATCTGTTCATGAATTGCAGAGATGAATTGGCATAAGCCATAATGGAAAGATAGAATGAGTTAATGAATCGTAGGATAAAGATTGATCCAATTAGGTAGGAGTAAACTTGAGTTTTACAATTTAAATAATGTACCAGACCGTGGTGGCGTATAACTGGTAAGCAGTGAAGTTGTAGGACTCGTCTATTGGTGAACGAAGGGCAGAGATGCGAGATAGAGAAGCGAGATGAGCTACACAATCAGCTATAGGATTCAAATGAAAGTTAACGAATACAGAATGGGATCAGCGTACTGTGCAATTGTGTCCATTTGCTACCTCCCGATAAGAAAGGCGGAAGCGCCATGACACGTACGCAACATGTGAGTAACAGGTGTGGGGATGAAGTTAAGTTGCGACTAAATCGCCGCGTATGCTCGTGGCCGTATAGAGTAGACACGAAGGTGAATCCTAAGCAGGAATGATCGACTTCTAAGGAAATTGAAAGACGTAGTTAGATGTTTTGTCTGGGAGTTGGACTTAGTCTGTTGTCTCTAAGAACGAAAGAGAATCAAAGGGATAGAAATAGATTCACCGTACAAAGGGACATATGGACATAAGTGAAATCGTTATCATGGTCCATAGACTGATGTTAGAGACTGGACGGAGGGAGAACGAAGAGAGATTTTGGTTGGAATAGGCCATGGGATAGGTGTAGGATACACATGAGGAAAGAAATGCGAGTAGGAAGTGTCAAAGTAGTGATGTCGGAATGATGTCTGGCTCGATTAGACTTAGAGAAGACTACAGGGGAGGCATCGGCGGATCCGATGCTCAACTCTTATGGTTCGATGTCGTAATGCCGATGACGATATAGCGTCCAGGGACACACTGCGATACAGACAATACAAAGGTGCGCGAGTTATTACAGGAGACGATGCTGATTCGGTAAAAGAAGTGTTCACATGTTAGAACACCGTGCTTCTATTCTCGGTTAGGCAGCTTAGTAAATTATTTAGCAATCTTCTAGTGTCATGTCCAGGGATTTAAGAAGAACAATGAGTTATATCGGTTGAGTGTATCAAGTTTGAATCTAGATGTGACAAAGTAGGTCTATTTATTAATCAACGAAAATAATTATAATGATCGAGGTAGTGGAGAAGTGGGTGTCAATCGAGCGCTCTCGTACATATGCGTATCAGTGTGTTAGCGCACTGATATATGGCGGTACGGATGGAACAGATATTTTAGAGTAGAGCGTGAGCTCAAGGATTGTGCCTGGGACAGAATCGGTACGACGGGAGCAAGTGCAAGGAGCAATGGGCTTAGGAATCTACTTGGTATAGTAACCTGTTTTCAGAAAATTTATCAGATAAACAGTTGAAGAATGCATACAGAGAGATTTTAACAGATAATTTAAGTAAAGAAGAAGCAGATGTTTCTATTTTAAAGAAACCTGAGCATTTAGAAGAACTTCTAGATTTGTTAATGGAATACAAGGACGTTATTGCTCTAGATGATGATGGAGTTCCTGTGTGTCCCATACAGAAGTTTGAAAATGAGAAACATTAACTCCAGATGCTCCCACAGATTATTTTTAGAAAACAGTATCGTCTCCCACATCGCTACCTGGATGGAAGACATAGCATTTTAACAGATGCAGCTTTAAAGAAAGGATAATATTAAAAGCTTGCTATTCGCCACATAGTTCACCTCTATTGGTGAGTGGCCAAGAAGAACTCTAATAAACCAAGAGTCTGTATAGACTATAGGCAATCTGAAGACGTCCTTCAGAGCGTCCAGTGATGTATACAGACCCAATGTTCGTGCCCTCTCGCAGAGTGATAGACGAATTCAGTAAGTTTATCCGCTCCCATGAGGGGCAGTACGAGGAGGTTGTCTTTAGACTAAGCTGTGACTTGAGTAGATGGCGTTCACTATTCAGCAGGTAGCCCCTGGTGAATATAGCTGGGCAAGAGATGCGTAGAGATGCAAGGTGTGCGCAGCATAAGCTCTCTGCCGCGCAGCCCGAGTTACAATGTACCGCTTGCCCCGTAGTGCACGTGCCGTGCGAGATTTTTAACTAGCTGTGACTTGATAGATGCTTACCATTCCCTCGAAGTGAGGAGGAAACACAGAAATTAATGGCTTTCCGTACTAGGAAAAAGAATTATTCTGCCCAACCAGATTATTATTGGGCAGCCCGCATGGCCAGCACCTATGGCTGGACAATGCAAGTCGGCGTTTGAAAACATTTTAATTTAGGACCTATTGCAAGTGTATTGTAAGATGATGTCTTAATCATGGGTAAAAATAAGGCAGAACATTGAAAACTTAAGGAAGTACTGCTTTAGAGATCATAAATTAAGAGTTAAATTGACTAAATGTCACTTTTTACAAACCTCAGTGTTATACTTAGGATTTAAGATAGGAAGAGACGGAATTTCACCGGATCCAGCGAAGATAGAATCAATGAAGAGTTTCTTCCCTCCAACAAGTGTTAAGGAAACACAATCCTTATTAGGATTTTTCTCGTACTTTCGCTTTTTAATTAGTGACTTTGCACTAATTGCGAAACCATTATATAACTTAATAAAGAAGAGTGTTAAGTTTTGAATGGAACGGAGAACCAACCAAAAGATTTGAAGCTCTAACAGCAGAAGCTTGTGGTGCAACTCAGTTTAAACTTTTCCAGACTATTCCAAGCCATTTTTTATAGGTACAGACGCCTGTGAATATGGAATAGGAGGCGTTCTTTACCAAATGTCAGACGATGGCAAAGAAAAACCATTGTCCTTTGTTTCAAGAGTGTTAAAGGCAGATGAACTAAAACTTATATATTATAGAAAAAGGCAATGTTTAGCTGTTTGTCTTTTCACTACAGAAGTTTCAAGAATACAGTGTTTGGTTACCCATCACTGTATAGCTTAACTGACAACCAACCTCTTTGTTTTATATTTCGCAACAAACAACAACGGGACGGCTAGCCCGTTGGAATTTATTTGTTATAGTTTTTCACCAACTATAAAGTATAAGACAGGAAAGACTAATATACCGCCAGATTATTTGAGTAGGCATCCAGCAAAAGCTCCAAACGTTTATTTCTTTAAAGGAGAAAAGAAACCGATGCTACCAAGAAAAGATTTTATCTTAACGAAAGAAACTTTTAATAGGGAACAAGAGAATTGCCCTAGTTGAAAGAAATTCAGTTAAGTGGGCTTAAAGGAAAACCCCAAGACTTATCCACACCATTTTCCATAAGAAAGTGCTGTACTATGCAACTAGAAAGGAAACCTTATGTAATTCAAGTACCAGATAGCATGATCTACTCAGTTATAGATCAATGCCATTCTTCACTTGGAAGTGGGCATGGAGGACAGCAAAGGACTGAAAAACGAGTTAGAGAGAGATACGTTTTTCCCCATTTAACGTAAGTTAGTAAAGGAGTACTGTTCTCAGTTGCGGTGTCTTGTGCAAGGTTACAGGTCCTAGATCCAAAGCTGAATCCAACAGATGTGCCTCTTTCCTTATAATCTCGTATGTCCGTTTTCTGAGTACACGTGGATGAAAGGAACTTCCCACATGTTCAAGTTTCAGGGAGCCAAACTCATTCCTCGTCTTCCAAGAAGATGTTTTGACTAGATACTAGCGAAGTAGTCGCCTGTAACGAGAACAAGCAAGAATTTGCTCAAGCTTTACAAGAAAGAGTAATAATGCCCGGCATTCGACTCCAGAAATTAGAATTAGCTTCAGTATAATGCCCACACCAGGAATTTACTTCGCAGCGAGGCTGGCACTGTCAAGGAGCGTATGTATAAGGCTTGGAGGATAAAAAAGGTTAATAATTTCCTGCCCTACATACACGACCAAGTCAAATCGGAATGGACTGGTAGTTGAATAGATTGAAATGCAGATATGGATGAATAATTTACCGCTCCGGTCATCTTCGTCTAAAGGATAATCATCATGAGATTGTCAAAATTAACTTACTCTTAGTCGCGTCAAATAGCAATGACATATATTCGTTATAATAGATCAATTGGATCTTCTCCAACTAATTTTCGCTCCTGCTGGATATGATAAGAGTTCTACGAGATGCCTGATTATGTCTCTCCATTTACAAATAAATCGAAAATAGAAAATTCATATCAGATGAAGGTAATGTCGTAGTGGAAAAGAATGGAGCAACTAAGAGACTTAGCGCAAAGAAAGTCCTAGAAAGGAAACCATTAAAGGCTATGGAACGAGCAAACAAACATGCCACTCAGTCAAAGAGAATTGAAAGTGGGCGATTATGTTTTTGTGAATGCTGTATAAGAACCCAACATAGTTGCCTAAATTGTAAAAAGATTTGAAGGTTCGTTTTATTGTGTAAATCAATAATCAAAGAGCCTAAATAGTTATACTTTCCTTGTTTAAAATTCAACAAAATTTTCCGGTTACCGCGGGATAATGTAAAGATATTCCAGTAGAAAGATTAACAGAACGTCTCCATTAATATTCATTGCTCATAATCTTAAGATTTGTTGTGAAGATGAATTCAGAAAACATTGGATTCAAAAACCGAAAGTTACAACAAGAAAGAACGGTATGGACCTGATAGAAGCCTCAACCACATGATAGATTGATCAAGAATCTCCAAAACCATTCTTAACGTTGGATTTAAATACATTTTTTTTATGGATGAACAAAAGTGTATACCAACGCAAGATTCACAAATGTAGATCAATCAAAACTGTAGTAAGCAAACAAACTACATGTACTCAAATCATACCTGATACTCCTCAAAGGAAGTTAGATTGATATAATTCTACTCCAACAAACAAAGAATCAAGTAGAGGGTAAATAGGACGGTTCTATCACCGACTACAGACAAGAGGATTCATCACTTTGTTAGATAGATCCTTTCTGAACACGAGGAACAGCTGTCAATTGGCAGAAAGTACGAGAGGATGCTTTTGGTAACCACTTGCAGAATGGATACTGTAGCGGGAATAATGTATCCAAGTTCTGAAGCACTTCGCAAAGAATGCATGCAGGTACCACCTCCGAGAAGAATTATGGGATATACGTCAACATCTGAAGGCACAAGAGATGATAGAAAAGAAGATCCGTCGTGTATAGACCTCACCGGCAATTCAGAGGTCCGGAGGGGATGTGGAACTAAGGGTTGCAGAAGACCAAAAAAGGCCACAGAGCAAGACAAGAACCCTCCTCCAGCTTCGCGTACCGCCACCAAGATCACAAGACTGATCAAACCAAAGAGTCCGTCTGAACCTGTTAAGGACCTCCAGTTGTTTGCCATTAGAGATGACTAGAAGAGGAGATCCCTCCACTACTTGCCTCTCCTAGGAGTTAAAATCTCGTAGAATTGTAAAACATCTTTTTGTAAATAATATTTTATTTTATTTTATTTGTGTTCATAACCTTTTAGTTTTAAGTTTTTTTTATATTTCTATTGACAATATATTACAAAAACAACAACACATGTTTACACTTTTCTACTCTTAATTTTTAAGTATAAGTTTCCATATTTTTTATTATGTCCGTTACGATTCGAAAATTTTTTTTTTTGGCCCCAGGGGTCATTCTTTTCTTTTGAAATAAAAAAAATAAAAATAGAAAAAAAATTTTAAGTTTAAAGTTTCGTAAAATAACACGTTTATATAATTTATTTATAGTACTTTATTTTTTATTAGTAACCATGTTTTAAATTTATTATTTTTTTATTTTAAAAAGAAATAAAATTGAAATTCGCCAAATTTTATTTTAATATTAGAATAATAAAAATATATTAGAAGAGTTTTAATTTATATTAGATTTTTTAATTGAAATTTTTAATTAATTATTATCTCTTCTTCTTTCATTGGCTTTGCTTTTATTTTCTTTAATTTTTATCTTAATATTAATCTAGACCTTAAGCTATAATAATTCAGCTTGCCTTTTATTTTTTTTTTAATTTTGATTGTTAATATCAGAATTAGCCCTATGCTATAATTAGTTTTTGATTAATATTGATTAGCTTCAGCTTTTATTAATATTAATTAGCTTCATGCTATAATAATTCTTTTATTTTAATTTTCCATATTTTAATTATAGATCAGAATGTTTTTAGAAGACATTACTTATCTTTCAGTTTTATTATCAGCAAGATCCAATCAAAATTGAAATGGTTCATCTTTATGAAGTTTAATCTTTATTCATTACAGATTAAATTATTATCAGAAACATATCAAACCTGATTTCCAATTTTGAATTTTAAAATTAACGTAACTCTATATAATCATAGGTAACTTTTAAAAAGATTTTAATACAGTTAATTTATCATTCTTTATTTTAACTTTAATAAAAACGGCGCACCGGATCATTTAATTAAATCGATAGTATATCAATTTCAGACTGTATGAAAATGTTTAGGAAGTCCAGTTTTTTTGCATATACTCTTTTACCCTGAGCAGTCTTATCCATCTCCCACTAACATTAATTGAATGACGACAAGAGAGTACCTCGCCGGTAATCATTTTTGTATCATTTATCTTACCATAAAGTAAATTTTATTGAAGGATATCTTGACTTGATTGTATCTTTAGGATGCCATCAGAAATTAAAACCACTATTTATAGAACCAATGATAGATACCTTAAAAGATAAATTTTTGCCTGCGTTCAATGAGTATTTTATTAACTATTTCCATATGTAAAAGTGTAACCAATGAGCGCACAAATGGGAATTTCAACTCAATAAAATTAGAACTAAAGAAAAAATGATTAATATTAATGAACTTAAAAAGCTTAAACGTATGGATTCACAGTCGTCCCAAGGATAGATACATGAAAGGAGCTGCTTTTCGATTGGGAGGAGATATTCTTATATTTTAGTTTGGTACAGGGCCGTCTGAGATCACGCTGCTAGTGGAGTGGAAAACAATTAAATGTTTTGAAGAAAATAAATAAATAAATATTTTACGGTAACATTTGCGAGTACTCTTTCCGCTATCAATTTATTAGTGTTAATGAACTGTAAAGACAGTTTAAAGTCAATAAGCGACACTATCAGAATTCAAATGTACTTACAAATTAATTGAATTTCCAAAACAGATCACTTGCCACCCATACATACTAACGCCAGTTGGGAAGCGTAATCATTACTGTACATTGAGGATATGAATCCATTCAGTTAAAGCAGTATTACAATGATTACATCATTTAGTCTTATCAACTTCTTACAATTAGCTCAAAACAAGATAACTAATGATCAACTATATCTCACCCATCTTTTTGTTACCATACATAATAGAAATGACACAAACCAGCTAAACTACATCCTAACATACCATTAGAAGCAACCACATATCATTCATTTTTGACATACTCATGACTATAAATCACACTAATCCAATTGAATTAATTACACTCAATTCCATGCATTTCAAATGCGAAATTCATTTCATATAAGGTAATTCCATTCCAACTTTCATCATTCATTTAACTGAAACCGATCCTGTTCGAATATGTAATTATGCTGATAATTATCTTTCGTTAATGTAATGGTCAGCGAAATATCTATTTAACGAAATTCAGTTCATGACTATTGTCGTACAATAGGGAACAGAGTTTTGCCCTGCAATATCACACCTTGTTACATCATTGATGAACAACCTGCTTGACTATCCGCGCTTTTTGCTTAACTATACTTACTAATTTCTCAGAGTCATGTCCTTACATATCTTATAAATCAAAGAACCCCTTCAACAGTAACCCTTAGGACATTTTACTATTATATCTTTTTGCAGAAAAAAAATTAGGAGCTTCTATTTCCTGCGAAAGACCTCATTCCGTAAAAGGATAATAATTTTATTCTTCAATATTTCCTCTTCTACTGTTTCTTTTCTAATTTTCAAGTTATTATATTATTAAAGGTAAGAATCATATTTCATTAATTCATTAATTGCTCCAAATCCGATAAGTTTTGTTTACTTTTAACTCTAGTTGCTATTAAAAACCAATTCATCTCTTTCAGCTTGTTCCCCAACATTTCAAATAATGAAAGAAGTTCAGTGGAATAGGAGATAGAACGAGATTTAATAATACCATCCACGCATTAACTCTTATCTTTCTCAGAGTTAAAATTAAAGTGCACCCGAATATTATCGGTTGGAGAACCGACTAGTGTTATTTTATTCTCTTCATCAAGTGGGATTATTTGTATTTGATTTGGTTCCTTATAGAATAGACTGTGTGAAATGTTTGAAAGAATTAAATGAGAACCCCAAGATATTCATTTGAATAAATATACCCATGTCAACCCTTCCATTAGAGGTAACCCAGTTCAAAATAATCTCCTCAACAGAATCCAAATTGAAATTGGAACCCTTGGTTACAGCCCTCCCATAAAATTATAGACCATATTAATGAAACCCACCCAAACCTCGATGCCAACGTACCACTATTCCATATAGGCATCTACTCTCTCAAGAAGTGAAGTAATATTCTAATGTTGCTAACTTAGACTAATATCCTTTATAAAATTCTAATTTTTGAAATTAATAAGTTTATTAAGTACTAATAGAATTAAAATCCTTATGAATTTTTAATTTTTCTGAAGGCGAGTCCATTATTGTGACATCAGATTTCTATAAATAAAATCAGATAACTTTCTTGATTTGGAAATAAACTTATAGAATTTGAAAAATTTCTGCTTCAAATAATCCTTTCTCAGCTTCGGTTCACATTTCACATTTTTTGTTCATAACCTAACTTTTCCTTTTTAATATCTTTTTATGGCTGAATCGGCACTTTGTTAGCTTTTAGATCAATAAAGTTGGGCGCCATGTTTGAATCTTCAGTTCTGTGACTCATCTCTCTCGAAATCTGGGAATATCTAAATGTCCTAAAAAATCCATTCCTAAATCCATTCCTAAAAATCTAGGAATCAATATAGAATCTAGATTTGTTTTAAGAAATCCATTTTTAAGACTTCACTTCAAGGAAAAGATTGAGAGAGGGAGAGATGATGGGGAATGAGAGGGAGAAATTTAGAGAGATTAGAGAGGGTTTTGGAGGGATACGATTCTTTAAAAGGGTTGGACCACAAGAAAGTCGTTTGTTTGGGCCTGAGACCTGCTAGTACAGCTAATGATATAAGTCCCTTAAGTAGGTGGTCATCAGAGAGGGCGCGGAAAGATTTAACATTAAAGAATAGAAGTTGCTTAAGAAGTGAACATGATATAGTATACAATTTATTTTGAATATATTATATACTTATCATATATTCTATATATATATATAATGTACGAAAATGGTATCGTTTTTTTGTTTTTTCTTTTTCACAATTTTTTGCTTTATAACGTTAAAAAACAAAGGCAGATTAAAAGATTAGTGAGACAAACAAAGGACGTTCTCACTTTCACTTACTTAAAAAAACATTTCCACTGCTGTGCAAAGGTATATATGTAATAACTTAATAATAAAATGATAATATAATAATAATAATAATAATAATAAATATTTCTAAAATTGTCTTTCTTCATATTTTATTGTTTTTAAAAAATAAAGATGTTTGACATATCACATCATCAAAGTTTTCTTTTATTATCTTTTGAATTCTTTTAGTGAATAATAATTATTTGCAATTAATGCAATTATTCGGGTTTGAACTGCTTTTTTGTAATGCTTTGAGAAAAGTGAAGTGACGATTTATCTTGTTATAATATTGTTATATATGTAGTAACAAATATATTTTTAATTAGCAGCTAAATGATTTTTTAAAAATTATATGTAGACTGTATAGCCGTATTTCTTACATTTCAACGATCCTGATGATAGATTTCGCCTCCATGACAAACCTATTCCTATAAATATGGGGTTTAGATTTTTTGAAGTTTTCTGCATTTAAACCATCTTTAGAAATTTACACGTTTTTATTACACTCCTGCTATGGTCAAAATTGGAGAGATCCTGAAGGATATTTTTACATTTGACCACATATATATATATATATATATATATATATATATATATATATATATATATATATATATATATATATATATATATATTATATATATATATTATATATATATTATATATATATATTATATATATATTATATATATATATATTATATATATATATTATATATATTTATATACTACTTTATATCTATATCTATATATGTATCTTTAGTATTATATAATAAATTCATATATATATATATAATTTATATATATATATATATATATTATATATTATATAATTATATATATATATATCTTATATATATATATATATATATATTATATATATATAATATATTATAATTATATATATAATTATAGATTATATTATATTTATATATTTATATATATATATATATAGTTAATAATGTATAAGTAATATTATTATTATATATATTATTATATATATATTAATTATAATTAAATTTATATATATATAATATTATATATATATATTATATAATAAATAATATGTATAGTAGTATTATATATATATTATATATTATAATATATATATAAACGGTCCGCCCTCTGACGTAAATTTCTCTGGAAAATTTTCGCCCGCTCACTTAAAATGTTTCCACATAATAAAACAGTAAAATTCAGAACAAGCAAAACCATATATATATATATATATATATATATATATATATATATATATATATATATATAATCTATATATAGTATATATAGTATTATTATATAGTATATTATAATTTATTCTTATATCATTTTCTCGCTTTATCTTACCTTTTTTTTCCCAAAGATTGGGAGTAGGTGCGCTAAGCCATCGTGAAAGAAAAGCACTATGAGAACTGACAAAATGTCGAAAAAGAAAAGCCCAGTTAGTAGGAACTCGTGCAATCGAGAAATCCAACCCTAGAGCTTTCATGGGAACCGCGCGACTGATCCACTTACTATGGTAAGTCGTCAAGTGTGGGTTATCCCCTGGCCCAAGTGGGCCACAACCATACTCCTTACAAAACCCAGCCATTCTCTATCAAGCACCTTTCTTCTCGCCTCCTGGCCCAACTCCACATTTTCTCTCCTGCAAAGACAGAATCCTTATTGACTCAATCCAACTTTTTCTTTCTTCGGTCTCCCCCCAACCGGCGGGTTCCCAAAACACACTCACACACTATACATCGCGCTAACCATACGATTACAATTCTCTTTACCACATGACCAACCATCTCAAAATACTTTCCATTTATTCCTCGTCGTTTACCCCCCTTTTTCACCACAAATCTCTAATATGTTTCATACCTCTGGTATGAATCAAAGGGTAACTTAACTCAGCAAATCAACAAATTGGTCACATCCTGAAACATTGAATTTAGATCTATATTTCTTATTCCAGGAAAATAGTCTCGCTACAAATCAATAAACAGGGTAAACACATACCTCATGCAAGACCCTAGGCACTCAGACTTAGTCCTTTTACCATTCACCAACGATTTACTTGGCACCAGCCACCTTCATGAAATATAATTATGAAATATATTCATCACTAATAATAATAATAAACTGATTTCAAGAATTGTGTTTCTTATCTTCTAAGGTTGAGCTGTACAGAAAATGGTGGTCCAAATAATTCACTTTTGGTCTCATCGAAAGCATAATTTATCTCTATAAACTTTTGTTAATGTAAATTTACATTGTATATGGGTTAATTTACATGATGATTCAACACCATGCAGTTTGAATCCACTAAATTGTAAAATTTCTTTCAGATTGTTCAAGCACTAGTTTGGGAACGGGTGGTCCAAAAAATATGCGCATGGTCTCATTCAATGCAGGAAATGACATGGTCCTATTAAAAGCTGTTGGGCATGGTTTCGATATGTGAGTCCTTTACGAGATATAACCGTAAAACCGCAAACATACCACTTTTGGGGGTACATTTTTTACCCCACTATTTAATGGCTTCATTTGTGCCCCAAAACCCAGGATAGTCATATTGGGCCACAAATGAAGCCATTAAAACATTAAAACCTTTTGTAGCAATTATTTCCGATCCCTCTACTTTTTTGATTTTACACTACTGGCATAAATGACATTCGATATATTATATATATATATATATATATATATAATATATATATATATATATATATATATATATATTAATATATATTAATTATATATATATATATATAATACTATATATATATATATATATATAAGAACAATAGATGAACAAATGCTTTTGATATCAATGTAATGGACATCCTCGGGTTAAAAACCATTCATCAGGTAAACAACCAATAAAGATAGAAAACTATATAAAAATGATATTCTAAAAGTTAAGAAAAAGTAATAATAATATCATAATATACATAATATAAATAATAATAATATAATAATAATAATAATAATATAATAATAATAATAAATAATATATAATAATATAAAAATGGATATAATTAGAAAATAAAAAAAATTCAAAATAAAAATACGAAAATGCGAAAAATAGAAAATAGTAAAAAAGGAAAAATATAGAAGTAATTAAAATTATTTCCAAATATAGTTAAAATAATAAACTGTATTATATTATCTGTTGTGTTGACACGTGTTCCCCAGTGGATGCGATAATGACAATGATATCCAACGTTTCATATAAAAAATCCGGAGAATTAGCTGTGGTTGTATTTTAATGGCATTTTAAAACAAGTACTAAAAAATTTGCAATAAATAATAATTAACAGTGATTTCAAAGAAAATAAAAAAAAAAAATAAAGATAAAAAAAAAATAACTGAAAGAAACACCATCGGAGTTAAGTTCTGGTTTTGTATTTTTGAAATGCAAGCTCTTAAGCACCACTCCCCTCAAGTAGGCAGGACGCTGGGGATAATATTATAAAAGTTTTCTTTAGAGATGCTATGATTATTCTCAATTGAATGGGTCCCTAAATAGGGAATTTTCAACTGAGGTCGTTCCCTAACACTCCTTAGGGTAAAAAAAAAAAAAAAAAAAAAAAAAAAAAAAAAAAAAAAAAAAAAAAAAAGACAATCAAGATAAGAAATATTACGTCTTCAATATGATGATGCCATTCCTTGACTTTCATTGGCCCCCAGTGACGTCGTAGAAATACTGCCTCTGATTTGGTACCCTCCCCGGCCCTCTGGTTCCGACTTATAAAATAAAAACTTACAGAACATAACAGTAATTCCATTCTCCTCTATTGTCGCATATATAACTGCCTTGTGTCGCTTGAAACTCTAATTCAGGACTAAAAGTAAGTCGTAATATAGATTTAATAATTCACTGGAACGACAAAATTTGACTTTTTGTCTGTTAAATGAGTAAAAAATGGGTGTTTTCTTATGGAGTTTTGTGCTCTGATTCCGATTTTCATACCATTTTTGTATGTAACGGACAGGGTTTTTTGTAATACGAAATTAAAAATTTAATATTGTTATAAAATGATAAGCTTTAGTTAATTTACTCACCTATATATCTTCTGCAATTTAAACTGTAGATTTGAGGATTTTCTAGCTGTAGTTTGCGCTTGAAGAACATCTTTATAAGTCCCGCAACAAGTAGTCTGCAAGCATAATATTGGATTCCCAAATTCCATGATCACACGTTTTTTCGATTCTTGAGAAATATCTTGGTGAATCACTCCATGCCTCATAGGATTATTAGCGCCTCGATTGCAGTTCGGAAAATATCGTCGTAGTGTGGAATGAAGGAAAGTGTCTTTTTTAGGAGCACGATGGTTTACAGCGTCCCATTGCTTTATAATTTTGATAGGAGTTCGGAAAACTAGCTTCTTGCAATCACGTTGTCGCGCCTTGAATATTGCTAGAAACCAGTTATGAAGCCTTTTTAAAGGATCTCCATGCAGGGTTTTCAATATTATTCAAGCTTTCATCAAAGTGATGGTCCTTCATTAGCTCCTAATGATTTTCCAAGGCCTGGTAAAAGCTCAGAAACGCAGGTTTTATTACTTACGGGTAGGATGCCATCATGGCAGCACGCCTTCTTATTATTAAGCTAG
>JABUQX010098860.1:25000-32500 GCA_015478945.1 Trachelipus rathkii
TCAGATGCGTTATCAAGGATGAAACATGATGTCATTCAGGGGTACTTTGCATAAAAACGACGCAAATATATCCCAATCAGGCTAGATTACAATTCGTAGAAGATGCGCTTAGGGCAGAGCGGAGCGTGTGGAAATGATAGGTGGGTTTATTACTTTGTAGGAGCTTCAAGATGGGGTCTAGAATTACGATAAAGAAGTAAAATGGTGTATTTGTAACGAGAAGCAGAAGTAGTGATGCTGTAGTAATGTTCATGAAATATATATATATATATATATATCTATATATATATATATATATATATATATATATATATTATCTAATATATATATATAATATATATAGATATATAGAAGGTCTATATATACAGATAACTCTCTACATCTAGAAATCTATAATCTCCCGTCTCCCATGTAGGGCTTTCGCCTTGTCAGTTGGAACAGCATAAAAACTCTAGACTCTACAGCATTGAAGAAAAACATTTCTCGGCGCAATTGGTTTCTGTTGCCAGTCTTAGTCCTAGTCCAGGTAGGGTTTCACCCTTTCATTGGAACTAGCATCTTCCTTTCCATTTGCACTCGAAACTTCGTTCTCCCAGAGCTCTCCAAAGATGTGTTTTTTTTTTTAGGCGGCAATAAGTCCACATGCTGGTCCATATATATATATATATGATATATATATATATACTATATTATATATAATATATATAATAGTAGTAATATATAATATATATATAGATTATATATATAGGTATATATATATAGTATATATATAGTATATAGTATATATAGTATTATATATATTATGATATATAGGTATATATATACATATATATATATGTATATATATTAGTATTATATATATATATATATACGTATTATGATATATATATATAGTATATCTATATATAAGTATATAATTTAGTATATTAACTGCACTATTTTGCTAATAACTAAAGTATTTTCAGATATATACAAGAGAATGCGTCAAAGAATCGGTACCAATTTTGCGAGTTCGATTCCGATTCCCGATTCCTGAAAAACAGCCGATTCCTCCCGATTCGATGCCGATTCCGATTAATCGTCCCATCACTAATATATATATATATATATATATATATAGTTATATTATATATATCCATATATGTATATATATAGTATATATATTATATATATGTATATATATAATATAGTATGGTATAATAATGGTAATATTATATATATCTGGTGCGATCACTACCTTCAATTAGCTGAACACACGATGTATCTAACAGAAAACTATGATGCTACATAAAAACTGAATACATTTTTGAAATCATCGAACATTTTAATGCAGGAAAGTAAATAAGAAATAAAGTGAAGTGTTATAAAAAAAAAATATAAAAAGTAATAAATATGTTTAGATGGGCAGAGGCCTTCCAGGTGAAGTGGAGGGAGTCACGGCATCAAAAGTTCGAAGTCCATTTATTGGTCCGGGTTCGGCAATCTTTATATCCACAATCTCGTAAGGCATCGTAAGGTTATCCATGTGTATATTATATTAAAGAGGTCCCTCCTCATGGGTGTCAAACCCTATGAGGTTTGTGCCCAAAGGACCGCGCTAAGCGATGGCCGGGGGGAGTCTCTTATTATAGATGTCCCAGAGGGGTTTATGAAAAGGATCCAAATCTGGTGCTAGGTCGTGTGCACCGAATTACGAACGGGTGATGCGGCCGACACCCCTTCGGCACAGATAACACCAGGTGCCCCTTCCATAAGAAAGGGTGTAATTGACGTTCATCTTCCACTCTGGGGGAGGAAAGAAAGTCATTTCTTCCCTCTAGGACGCTGAAGGGCAGCAGCCATCCCCCCAACCAACTGCAAGGTGAACAACTGCTTGGAGATAATAATAATAATAATAATAATAATAATAATAATAATAATAATAATAATAATAATAATAATAATAATAATAATAATAATAATAATGGAAAACGTCCCTATTATTAATTCATTGGCAGCGATTGATACTAATCACCGTATTAGTAGTTCGAAGTATAAAATAAATTTACAAAGTTTCTGCTTCTTTCGAAGGATAGATTCTTGTTATGGCCAAAGTTTACCTGGTAAACTTTATGGTGCTATTCGAAGTAAATCGAGAAAATACTGTAAGGAATTATTTTATAAAGAACTTTTAAAATAAAACCCCATTTATTGTTGAAAATTATTTAAAATGTATATTATATTCTTTAATTAAAACCCAAGTACAATATATTATATAAAATAAATTTTAATATAAATTAGTAACTAGTTTTCTTTATATAAATATAATTTTAAATGTATGATCGTTTGCGAGTATTTAGGCACTAAAAATAATTTGTTTAGAAAATTCAATAATTATTTTTTTAAATAATTTAATGATAAATTTTAAAACTAATACTATTTTAAAATGAATTGTAAATTTAGCAGTAACTATTAAATTATTTTTTCATTTGATATATAACGGTAATATTTAGAATATAAAATAAATAATACTCGCACTGATGCAGCGTTTAAATAAAGCCATGTTGGAGTCTGAACCTCTATTAACTTAATTAATTAGTAAGATATGCGGAGTCTTTAAGTATTATTATTTTCCAAATTAAGATCCAACTATATAAATCATTTTAAAATTTCCCGCCTCTCACAATCATATCTAAATTATCAGACTGGTAATATACCGGCTACGGCTCTGGATTTTTTAAATTTCCACAAAAAATTAGGATAAAAAATTTTTTATATCCCAATATTATGTCAAGGTCAAGGCGATCCCAATGAAATGTGACACCATAGTTGACCGGATCCACAGATCCGTCAGGGCGAGTGTATCAAAGTTACGCCTAATGTCCGTTAAGTCCGAATACCGTCCAAAATTAGAGGTAATATATTATTTTACATTGCTGACGAATTTTTTGGTCAATATTTTAATGACAAATGTATAAAAATACTTAAATTATAAATGGTCTATAAAATTTAAGGATTTAAAAAATAAATATAAAATTTTATAAAATTTTATTGTATTTGTTATAAATTTTTTAAACTAATTTAAGTATTTTAGGGTTAACTATTAGAGACAATTATAAATATCATTGTGGAAGTAAAAGATTTTTTATGTGATAATTAAAGGCGGTAACAGCTATTCAAAGTATATATAGTAAGTATCATGGGCGCCGTTATGGGGGGGCAGGGTAGGGCCATGGCCCCCCCCTAGGTTTTGAATCTCATGAGAAATTTCCAACAAATAATTTTTTTTAAAGATCACAGGCATGGCTAAAGAGATATATTAATATTATATTATATATATATATTAGGTTAATATATATATATAGTATATAGTATATATATGATATATTTTATTATAAAATTTAATTAATTTATATAGTATATATATATATTATAATATATATATATGTATCATATATATATATATTATATATATATACATATAGTACTATATATATATATAATGTATATATATATAAATACTATATAATAGGTTATAGTTATATTAATATATAGTATAGTATAATATAGTTATATATATAGTATATAATATATATATATAGATATATATATATATTATATATATATATATATATATATATATATATATATAGTATATATATCATATTTATATATATAGTATATAATATATAGTATATAAATATATATAAGTATATATAATATATATATATATATATATATTATATATATATATATATATATAAGTATGTATCGAAAAGCCTATTTTTTTTTATCTTGAGATACTTTGTGGCTGGAAATGTAGGGGAGGGCCATGCCTACCCTGGCCAAACTTGTAACGCCGCTCATGTATACCTCCATCCATGCATTCGTTGTTGCCCAATCAGAGAATCGTAAGACGTTTGAAAATAATTCTGAATTGTAAGTATTTGTCTTTTTTAAACCAGGCACTTCATTAAGACTTTAGATGCATAGTAGCTTTTTATTTGCTCTATCATCTTAATATGGAATATACGATGAGATATTGAGGATTTGCAAATAGTCCTGGGAAAAGAAGGTAACTATTTGTGTGCTTGAGAAGCCGAGAGAATAGAGGTGTTTAAAATATTATTAGTTATTATCATGAAAATTAAATACTGAAAAAATATGGATAAGCTTATAATTAAAAGGCTAGGATTGAAAAAAGTTATTCACTTGTGATTGAACACACTACGAACTCATCTATAGTGCTGGTTCTAGTAGTGTTGATGATAATTCAAGTGGTAATGAGGCCATATATATATTGAATATTAAATTTAAGTTGTTGTTTGCTTATTGGGATAAGTGTAACAAGAGGAAATGTTCCTGAATATGAAATTACATAATTGGAATCAATATTAAAGATTAAGTTTGTTATTAACAAAACCGTACAAACCACCAATTATGTAAATTTTAAAGATGCTAAAGAGGACAAAACTCTTTCTTTATGAATAGCTACGATCTCACAATCTCTTGCTAGCGTATTCTAAAAATTGAAAAGGAATCGTTTTGTAGATTGTGTGGATTATTTAGACATTCTATCAAAAGAGATATATTGGCTCCTTTATTGTAACCATTTTTAGAAAATATAAAGACATGCATTCATGTGCTAAAATTTCATGCAAATTCAGAATGGCATAAGATGCTCAGTAGCAGCACAATCTATATATTAGATTGTGGTAGCAGCAAGGAATTCACCGCAGTGTGATAAGTATTGAAAAATAACCCCTTAAGTGGTAACTGAGCAACTGCATGTTGCTGAGCGCTTATATTATTAAAAAAAGGCAAAAATTGCACCGTATCAATTTCTACGTTTCTATTTGTTGCGCTTATTGATGTCGAATTAGAGTAGGCACTGCAGATACGCCAGTCAATTTTTCCGATTTGCTCAAATTCGGAGTAAAAGCTGGAGATGTTGTTCTTGTGGACCATTTGAAATCAAGCGGAGTAAAAGCTAAATCCCTCACATATAATTCAAGAAATAAACTTAATTTATTTGTGAAAGTTGAATAATGTAATCATTGTTTGAATGAGGAGAAGCCATGCATAGTTTCTTGTAAAAAGACTGTCGAATCAAACTTCTACATGCTCCGCAGTCTAACATAGCGTTAGTATTGCATACTTAAGCATTATTAGTGGTTAGAAGTAAGGGTAATCTATATAATATCCCCCGCTTCCTAGGAAAAGAGGCTGAAAGGATATAAGAAGAATTAAAGACAGAAAGATCTTCAACAATTTAAATATGAGTAAGCCTGTTGGACTTGGGTTTGAATGGTGCTCCACCATGACTGGCAAAGAAATTGGAGTTCAGAAGTTAATAAAGAGATCAGTACCCTAAGTCAAATTTTTTTTTCATGTTATTCTATCGTTTTAATTTAATAATTAATGACCTAAATATTGTTCCAGAATTTCGAATACCTAGGAATATTCAAAATAATTTATAACCTTAATAGTACCTTAAAAATTCTCGCAGAAATATTGGTGGCTAATATACTATTATACTATTGTTATTGCGAAACACGACACGATGGTCTGCCAAGTACTATCAACTAGGATATTTAACGAAACATTTTAGCCAAGATAAATTATCATTAAAAAATCTCGCATCTGATCCAGATGTACGCCGTAAGCCACACGAACTGCCAGCATGTCCAGCTTTCATCAAAGCAGACAGGAAGTCCGGTGCATTTGCTGCGATCTGTTAGATAATGCAGATGAGAAATAATTAGTTTCATATTGTGGAGCGCTATAGAGGAAACATTCATAAAACTAAAGTAATAAATTTGGATGAAGTTCATTGTCACATGTAGAAAAAACTTTTAAATATTTTTAAAACTGATATGGATATGTAAGCCTGCGAATCCTTTTAAAAAGGAATTTTTAAAAATCTAAGAATTTTTGCCATGATTTTTCATTTCCAAGTGCAGTATTCAAAGAATTCAAGCCTCAGGACATTAAAAAGTTCTGCTGAGGATATTGCTTCAAAGTTGCCCCATTTATACTTTATCTTGATCTCTCATTTCATCTCTGAGTTCAAATTTTCGGAACACAATATAAATCGACCTTCTTGCATAAAAATACACTTAGAAAAAAGAAAATTACCGATGCCAGAATATTAAAAAAAAATTGAAAGCTCATTAATAATGCTGAATATATAATATTGACAACCTGATTGGTGAAGCAGAATCTTGTTTAATTTCTGGAAGAATTCAGATAGGTGAACAAAATAAGATGAGAAAATGGAGTTACAGCACTTACTACAAGAAGTCATGTGTACATTTTTCCCAACATTCCCACCAAGCATAAAGTATTTTCCACAGCTTCCATCAACTAACTTGTGGCAATTGAAAGGTGTTTAGTAACCTTACGGACATGTTAAAAGACGTGGCCTAAGGTCAACTATTTTCCAACGACAAGATTAATGGGGCTAATGTAACGTGAGGCTTCGCTGGGGGAAACGGTTTCAGGTCAAAAACGATCACTTGATAGAAGATATAGACTGATTTTAAAAAAAAAAAAGAAATATTAAATTGCTTATTTCAACTGCTAAAAAAGGAAAAAGACTCTTTAATATATCAGGCAGAAGAACATGCTACTAGTTATGCTCATGTTGGAAATAAAACTTTTGCGTAAATTATTGAAATAAAAATATTTATAAATATTGGGCGTATGGTGGATTATCATTTTTTTATTATTTCAATATTTAAAAATATGGATCTATATAGATACATATATATATATATATATATAATAGTATATATATATTATATATCATATATATATATATAGTATAATATAATATATATAGTAATATATGATATATAGATATATATAGTATTATATATTATTACATATAATATATATACGGTATATATATTATATAATAAATATATATATAAGTACTTATATATATATTTACAATATTTTTATATTATATATATATTATATATATATGTATTATATCCTATATGTATATATATATATATATGTAGTAGTATAATATTATATATAGGTAATATTATAGTATATTAAGTATTACGTATAATTAGTATATATCATATATATATATTTGGCCCCCCCCTAAAATTTTGCTAAGAGGTATTCTTTGTATTTTATAAGGAGTAATTTAGTATGTATATTATTATATATTATATATTGATGATATTTATATATAGTATATATATTATATATATAATTTGTTATTTATTTTATATTTAATATATTATTATATTTATATTGATTGTTCATTTTAATTCAGTTCATATTTGTTCTCTGAAAAAATTTTAAAAGTTCAAAAAATTTGAAGTTCGCAAAGTTAAGTTATAGTTAGTTTTAAGAAAAATTCCTTAGTGGCAAGATACTCAATCTGGCATAAGATTCAGAAGCTTGCCCACTACAGAATTTTCCTTTAAAAAATTCACGAACCCACCAGGACTCTTCGCCTCCAAGCTCCTCCGACGCAAATTTCCCGGAACTAACTTTTTG
>JABUQX010098861.1:0-35000 GCA_015478945.1 Trachelipus rathkii
AGAGAGAGAATTATTATTATTACAATGTTTTTTATTAATTATTCTTATGGCTTATTATTCACTTATTGTTTTTCATAATCATTAAAATATTACTTTAAAAAATATCATTATCATTAGTTATTTTCTCTATCATCATCATCACTATACTACTACTATTACTATACTGACTATTATACTATTAATAATTCTTGTATTTTGTTTGGTGTTCCATTTATGCAGAAAAAGAGAGACGGGAATTAAATAATCGAAGCTTAGAAACATTTACTATTCTTTTCTATATGAAGAAGTAAAATGAAATTTAACTTATACTGTTTTATCCTTTATACTGTTAAACATAATAGTTGACATTTTTTGATTTTTCACTAATTATTGGTTATGCTTTGTATGCAGATTGGTTGGCAAAGTCAAATTGATGTTTTTTTAAAAAAAAATGCCAAAATCGAAAAAAGAAAAAAAGGGGGGGGTGGAGTTGGTATTAAAATATTTTTCTATAGATTTAGTTTATTTTTCCAAATTTTGATATTCACCAATCAAATGTTTAATTTATCATAAGTTTCTGTTTATAAAATCCCTCTGATGGAAAATGATGAATCAAAAATGTGTGTCATAAAGATAAATTCCGAGATAGCTAAAATGCTTAAAACAACGAAAATTATCGTTTGGGATGGTTATTATTATTTTATTAATATGTAGCCACCGAATATCTATCCCATGAACTGAGGGGTGCATTACCTATTACAGTAGGTTCTTGGTCAGCGAAAATTGAGTTATATGTAATTGCCTAACCACATGAATTAGAGTGCGCAGATAATCTAGGCCTGATAGCAAGCGCTGCTTCGGTTCATCGAATTCGGAAATTCTAGCCACTGTGGACGTAGTTTCGAAACTAGATGACCGAACCTTTTTTGCTAGAAGCTGAGAGAGAGAAAAAGAGAGAGAGAGAGAGAGAGAGAGATATTTTGTATGTTATACTAGACTATTCTGTTGTATGTGTTAGCTATGTTTTTAGTGATGCGTGGGTATTGAGATTAGTGTAATTCACTACACCATCAACCAGGGTTGTCATTAAAAAACCCACCTAAAAACAAAAAAAAAAACAGCTGCAAGTGTTTTTTTTTTTTAATTTTTAGCTATTATTTTCAAAAATTTGAGAGATATTTTTAAAAATTACTAATATGCAACAATAACAACTATGTTATGTTTCATTATTAGTGAGCCTAGTTGCATTTTATTCAAGATTTTCACAGAAACACCTTCTAAATATTTATAATAAATGAGAATGAAAAAAAATAATTCTTAAAATTTAATACAATAGTACAAATGAATGTATCTTTAAATTTTTATTGACTAGAAGATAATACTAGATAACATTATTAAATTACTAAATAAATTCAGTTAATAAAAAAGTAAAACTTCTTTCCAATTGGTTATAAAATTACGAAAATGTATTTTGAAGTTCCATTATTTTATAAATTTATATAGTATGCAATAAAGTTGCAATAAAGTCCTATAAAACTAAATTTGTTAACATTGGACTCGATGTCATTGAAGGAATCACATTTCCCAATTTTATTCCCAGCATTTTCTTTCCCTCTGCTAAGATCTTAATCACTGCCGCCTTAAATTATATTTTAATCAGCAAAATAAAATAATCACGCAGAAAATCTATCGATATATATATATATATAATATTATATATATTATATATATTATATTATATATATAATAATATTATATATAATATATATATTATTTATATATATATATATATAATATATATATATATATATATATATATATATATATATTATATATATTATATATATCATATATATATATATATATATATATATCTCTTAGGGAGTGCTAGGTGTGAGAAGAATTGATAAAATGCAAGGAATGAACGTATTAGAGAATTGTGTGGGTGTGAAGAAGGGGTAAATGAGAGATAATGAAAGTATGTTGAGAGGTTTGGTCATGTGGAAAGGATGAATGATTCGGTTGGTCAAGCGGATGTATGTGGCGAGTGTGTTGGGAACGGACCGGGTGGAGACATAAAAAAATGGCTTGAGTCAGTAAACGAATGGTTTGAAGGAAGAAATGTGAGTTTGGCAGAGGCGGAGAATAATAGGTGCTTAATAGGAGTGAATGGCGGGTTTGTGAGGGGGTATGTTGTGGCCCCACCTGGCCAAGGAGACCTTACACTGCGATTTACCGCTAAGTGAGGGTCCGTCGGCGGTTCGTGAAGCTCTAGGGTGGATTTCTGACTGCGGAGAGTTCTTACTAATTAATTAATGGTCCAGGCTGGGCTTTCTTTGACTTTTGTCATATCTTCTACTGCTTTTCTTTTCCGTTTATGCTTATACGCACCTTACTTTACTCCCAGTCTTGGGATTTAAAAGGAAGATGAAGAAAGAAAGAAATATATTATTATATTATATAATATATATATTAATATATATATAATATATTTATATATATATATATAATATATATATTATATATTATATATATATTATAATATTATATATATATATATATATATATATATATATATAATATATATTATAATATATATATATATATATATATAATATATACTATAATCTCTGGATTTTCTACAGTGTGCGCTTACTCATTTTTCAATAAGTGATTAATATACATAGTTTTTTTTTTTCTTATCTCATCTCAATTTTAACCCGGGTTTTAACAATAAAACCTCAGCCTTTTGGTTGGTGGCAGTCCAGCTCCGTTGGGAATCGGCGTGCAAGTCCGCCGAGTATCTAGGTTAATAAATACTAAACTATTTGGTGCTACTTTAACTTACTACTCTCAGAGCTCAGAATTATGATGGTGACAAAAGTTCGATAGTTTAATAATATGTGTATATATATATATGCAATAAGCTGTAACAATAGCAATACCATTTACCTTTTACAGAGTTTCACGCGTTAGGAAATGAGATTTCGCATCAGCCAGTGGGAATTGGACAATCGGTGTTGTTTACCAAATTATATTGGTTTAATTGTAAATTATTATACCTATTATTAATTTAATTTGTCATATTTTACGTGACTGAATATACATATCATAACACTTCAATTATTGATCAATTTATTTTCATTAAGATTTTCCATTTAAACCCCCTCCCCCCAAAGAAAAAAAAAACTTACCTGGTTTTTTTTTGGTCCAACTCCGGTTTTTTCCAACCTAATAAAGAATTAAATATTATAGGAATATACTTCCTTCCTGCCAAGAACTCATGCATTATCTTACTGGACCGCGAATTCGAACTCTAGCTCCGCGAGAGAAAATTGCGATCCTAGAAGTCAGAAAAGACTCGCTTTATCGCACTAGGTTACCCATGAACTCTTGAAATTATCTTGTTATGTCTAATAAAAATATACTGATTGCTGTTAATTTAACATTGCAGGACGTTTTAGAGAATAACTACTTTATGGGTGGTGTAAAATTCGTTTCTGTGGATGATTTTCGTCAAATCCAATCAGTTCTTATATTCGGTGATAAAAAAGAGGAGTTAAAGTTGAAGAATTTGAGAGCATAAAGAAAGAAATTTCGTAAAAAAAGACTGAAAGTTGAAGAATGGTAAATCCGCAGGTATAGATGGAATTATTGGTGAAATGATCAAGAATGGAGGCGAGATTGTGATTGACTGGATATGGAAGTTGTGTAACAAAGCGTTTATGGAAGGTATAGTTCCGAAGGATTGGAGGAGAGCAGTAATAGTACCCTTATATAAGGGTAGGGAGATAAGGGGGACTATAGGGAAATTAGTTTATCAAGTGTTGTAGGGAAGATATATGCTGGTATTTTGGTTGGAAGAGTGCGTCAAATGGCTGAAGGACTGATTGGCGAAGAACAAAGTGCATTTAGAAGTGGTTGAGGATGTGTAGATCAAATCTTCATATTGAAACAAATGATTGAGAAAATGTGAAAAGAAATTGTATTTAAGTTTTATGGACTTGCAACAGGCATATGACAGGATTAATAGGGAAGCTCTGTGGCAGGTGTTAGTGATATATGGTGTTGGTGATAGGCTTCTGAATGAAATCAAAAGTATGTATGTCGATAGTGAAGCATGTGTAAGAATAAATGGAGTTGAAAGTGAATGGTTTAATATTAATAGTGGAATGAGGCAGGGATATGTATTTTCCTTGGCTATTTGATGGGGTGTTGTGTTGAAAGATTTAGAAGTAGGGGTGGAGGGGAAGGTGTTAGAATGTTGGAGAATGGAAGAGAGTGGAGGCTGCCCTGCTTATTGTATAGTGATGATTTGGTTTTGTGTGGCGAATCAGAAGAAAATTTGAGAGGATTGGTAGAAAGGTTTGGCAGGGTGTTTAAAAGGAGGAGTTTGAAAGTAAATGTAGATAAGAGTAAGGTGATGATAGTGAGTGAGGAGAGTCCGCGGTGTGAAATCATGTTGGATGATGAGTAATTGGAACAAGTATCTGAGTTTAAATATTTGGGCTATATGCTGGATGAATAGGGAACGGATGGTGCAGAATGTAGTAGGAAAGTTGTGAATGGTAGTATGGTGGGTGATACAATTAAAACCTTGGTGAATACAAAGGAACGTAAGTCTTTGAGTGCGCTATTATTTTACATGAGGGCATGTTGTTACCGTTGTTAATGTATAGTAGTGAAACTTTGATAGGAATAAGAGGTATAGATCTAAGATACAATCTGAACGCCTCGTGGCGTAGGTACAATCTGTTAAATATAAACTAACTTATTCTAATAGTGTAACAAAATCAAGTCAAGATTTCCACTTACCCTTATTACTGTGATCCCTCCACCTCAATGTAACAGATCTATCCCCACCAAATATATCTCTTAATTACTTAAACAATTACAATCTGTGAATGAGAAAAAATAAATCCAAGGAACAACGGGTAATATAAAGACATAAACAGGGTGGATGAATTTAACTGACAAACTGCAAGCTGGAACAACTGAACTTCATAAGACTCTTGCAAACTGCCACGAATACACACCCATCAAATCTAGAAGCACACAAAAAAATAAAAAATCAATCTTTACCTTTCTCTCCCCCCCCCTCTTTTTCTCATCCACCAAACCCATCCTAAAAAAGACCCTTAAAACCATTTATAATACCAATATTCATCGCCATCCTCATCCTTTTCCCAACTGCTATCATGCTTCATCCTTACTTCCACCTTCCTTTCATGACCTTTCACTTGAGCATCCTCCACACTCTCATCAGAAAATACCCTTACTTGATTCATTCCACAAATACTATGCAACTGTGTTCTATCTCCACCATTTTTCCTAGCATTACTGACAGCCTCAACCGACCTTTCACCAGTTTGACCAACATCACTAATATTTTCCTTACGATACACATTCTCACTGGGTTCTTCCACTACCGGTTTTTGTTCTAAGATTTGCCCCTTACACACATTATTATTCCTTTCATTAACCCCTTATTGAATGTGCATCATCCCATATCTATTCTTACTCTCCATAACTTTCTTACAACATTCAATGACCACATTTTCACCCACCATATCATATTCCCCATCATACATATCGGACTTCCATATCCTATCATTCCAAAACACCATATTCTCAACTGATATCTGTTCTTCCGTCACTTCTTCATCTCAATCAGTCGTTTTTTCAACCTTTCCTTTTACCTTCTTCAGCTATTCCTATACTCTCATTTAGATATACAGGACTATCACCTACGTTCTGTTTCACATGTTCACCTTTACTTATCCCCCTACCGAAACCTTTCATTTCCTCCCATCTGTCATACCCGGTTACTTCCTCTATTATCCTTCTAGCTCTCCCAACACTAACACATCTTTCTCTCTCCAATCTTTCCTTTCAGATCCTTTTTCACAACAATCCTTCCATAAGTGGTACATTAACCTGCATATATCACATCTTTTTACCTACCCATACTTATTTCTTCTGTTCATACCCCCCTCCACTGAACATCTCTCTACATTCCATCTCCTCTTTTCTCTCACTCATACACCAACCACTTCTACTTTCATCTTTCCTTTCTTCCATTCGAAATACTTTTTCCTCTCTTACTTCGTTATTCACTACTCCGCCATGTCCTCTTCCTACCCCAGATACTTCTCTCTCAACATTCAACAACTGTCTTGCTCTTCCAACAGCACCACCTTTTTCATTACTCCTTTTATTCTGTATACTTTCAGGACAATTATAACCAAAGTGATACTTTGAGCTACACACCACAAACTCCATCACACTATCAAATTTGTCCCTTTTATTCAATCTCACTCCATCTACTCACGGCTCTTTTTCTTGAAATCGTTCTCTTCTCTGATTCAACATCCAACCATTTCTTCTGTCCTCACTTTTCTTTCCCAGACCTTCACACACATTCACCAGAGTATCCCTAAATGTTTTAAATTCCCACTCACCCTTTCCACAATATGCTAACACTATTTGCCGTTGAGTACTCTCAACATTCGCACCCTCTAGCAAATGCACACATTTCATGTCATCACCCAGATCTACCTTTCCTACAACCTTACACTTTTTATCAACTAATTCATACCTATTCACGTATTTTCTCATTGTCTCACCACTATTTCTCTTTATATAGAAATACTCACAAATTCTGTCATACCTGTTCCTCTGTTTCTCCTTAGCATACTTCTCATCCAGCCTCTTACTTATCTTATTCATCCCTTCTTCTTTTCCTAACTTCCCACTCAATGTCGTATACACCTTCAAAAGCATTAACTCGCAGACTCGACAACAACTCACAAGCAGGACTTATCACTTTCCTTGCCACACACCTTATACCACACATCAACTCTCTTCTTCCACACCTCATACTCATCTCCATTCACCTCAACATTAAACGTCGGACAACTCTTTCTCATTCTTCTCTCAAAAACTTCCACCTTTTCAACCAAATCAATACCCGTTGCTTTTGATGCTTTCGCCTTATCACCACCTTTTGCCGCCTTATCATCACCTCCCATGTTCAATCAAACCAAAAATAACATTTACCGAAACTACCAAACCAACAAATTCCCTATTCTCTAACAGAGCGCTTCTAAATCCATATCCTCCCTCAGAGTCTACCTAACTACGCTCTACTACCACTGTTCAATATAAACTAGCCTATTCTAATAGAGTAACAAAAGCAAGCCAAGATTTCCACTTACCCTTATTACTGTGATCACTCTACCTCAATGTAACAGATTCTTCTCTTTTAGTAATCCCTCCACCTTAGAGTAACAGAAACTTTGCTTTATTGATTAGTTACATCTAGAGTAACTATAGTGCAGTAAATCATGTAATCCTAATCCTAACTTAAAATTACTTTCTCTTATCCTGTCAACAGGTGGTCTGGTTAAGCTGTTTTATACCAATTGTTTCCTCCACAGCTGCAGTTCCAGCGCGCTAGTCTGTAACTCCTTTGGGACCAATTTTATCAGCCCCCACTTTCAACCCACCTGTTTCCACCAACCCCACATGAACCGCAAACGTGCTTAAAGGGTCAAATCTATCCCCACCAAATATATCTCTCAATTACTTAAACAATTACAATCTGTGAATGAGAAAAAATAAATCCTTGAAACAATTTGTAAAATAAAGACAAACAAACAGGGTGAGTAAACTTAACTGACAAACAGCAAGCTGGAACATATGAACTTATAAGACTCTTGCAACCCCACGAACACACACAACAAACTAGAAACATAAAAAAAAAACAATCACAATCTATTTAGATAAACAATCTTAGGGGCGTGTTAGGTGTGAGAAGAATTGATAAAATGAGGAATGAACGTGTTAAAGAGTTGTGTGGTGTAAAGAAGGACGTAAATGAAAGAACAAACTAGAATGTATTAACATTGTTTGGTCATATGTCTGGAATCGACCATCTGGGAGACCGAAGGAAAAATGGATTGAGTCAGTAAAGGAATGTATGATGGAAAGAAATGTGAGTGTGGTAGAGGCGAGAAGAAAGGTTGCATAATAGGAGTGAATAGCAGGTTTTGTGAAGGGATATCGTAGTGGTCCTTGCCTAAATGATGAAGCCTACATTGACGAGATACCACAATGCACACCTCACCCCCCAATATGGTGAAAGGAGGTAGATGATGATGGGGGAAAAGGATTTGAGAACTTTGATAGAGAATACGAGATTTTGACATTTGCAAAAGCTTAGTCTGACAGAAAATGTTAGATTGGAATAGAAACCTGGAAATACTGAAGAAGACATAAATATGAATAAAATATTCGCCGAAACTTTATTAAAAATAGGAAAATTGCAGAGATTACTTTTTCGATTTCCAGAAAATTTTGGAACTATGCATCATGGGAGTGATGATGAATTAAGTTGAAGCAATATATATACGGTGAAATGTTAGACCATCCTATTAATTTTTTATATTTTGGGAATAGGTGCATTATTGCCTCAATTAACGATGTTGTTTATGAATTGAATGAAAAAATTTCTTGAATATTGAAGAAAGTAAAAGATATTTCAGCTATGATGTTAGACTATTCGGAAAGCATTGCTAATAATCCTGTTTCGTTTCTTAATGAGTTTATTAACGCCTTCTTTGTTACTTAAACATAAATTGGAATTAAAGGTTGATCTAATTAAAGAAAAAATTGATAAGATTCAAAAAATACTATTGGCGAAGAGCAAATGTGGACGGAAGAGGAATGGGATTTTTTGTGAGTTAAATTTTCTATGAAATGTCTTGTGGGGTAGCTTTTATGCATAACGTGTTATTCGACCTTCAGGCAAGACCAAAAGCTTGCGTCGGCGATAGCAGCGCGCTTATTATTATTTTATTATTATTATTTATTATTATTATTATTATTATTATTATTATTATTATTATTATTATTATTATTAGTAGTAGTAGTAGTAGTAGTAGTAGTAGTAGTAGTAGTAGTAGTAGTAGTAGTAGTAGGACAAGCATTGTGGTTTTTGACATTCTTTTATTAGAAATTTTATTATTATTATTATTATTATTATTATTATTATTATTATTATTATTATTATTATTATTATTATTATTATTATTATTATTATTATTATTATTATGAAACAAATGACTGAGAAAATGAGGGAGAAGAAGAATAAATTGTATTTAGGTTTTATGGATTTGCAACAGGCATATGATAAGATTAATAAGGGAAGCTCCTATGGCAGGTGTTAGTAATTTATGTGTGTTGGTGTAGGCTTCTGAATGGAATCAAGTATGTTGACGATAGTGAGCGTGTGTAAGAATAAATGGTGTCAAAGTGATTGTTTAATATTTAATAGTTAAGTTGGGCAGGGATGTTTTATGTCCCTTGGTTATTCAATTTGTATATATGGATGGGGTTATGAAAGAACTAGAGATGGGTGGCAGGAAATGGTGTTTAGAATGATGGAGAATGGAGGTAGTAAGTGGAGGGTGCGCTACCTATTATAGCGGATGATTTGGTTTTGGTGTGGTGAATTGAATGAGAGTTTGAGAAGATTGGTAGATGAGTTTTGGCGGGTGTGTAAAAGGAGGTTTGAAAGTAACGTGATAAGAGAAGTTATGGTTGTAAGCTGAGGACGGTCCCCTCGTGTGAGTTATGTTGAGATGGTGAGCAGCTCTTGAACAAGTGTCTGAGTTTAATATTTAGGGTTATATGTGGAGAAAAGGGAACGGCATGAATGCAGGTGTAGTAGGAAAAGTTGCGATGGCAGGAAGGTGGCTGTTGCAATTAAATCGTTGTGAATGTAAAGGGATAAGCTTTGAGTGCACTAGGGTCTTACATGAGGGATGTAGTACTGTGGTTAAGTGTATAGGTAGTGAAACTATGTTGGAATAAGAGGTATATATCTAAAGTACAATTTGCTTCCAGACTGGACAATCTTAGGTATGTTAGGTGTGTAGACATTGATAAAATGAGATGAAACGTGATTAGAGAGTGTTGTGTGGTGTGAAGAACAGGAATAAAATGAAAGTAGCAATTGAGATGGTTTGGCATGGTGGAAAAGATGAATGAGAGTCGGTTAGTTAGGCTGATGTATAGTGGGAGTGTGCTGGGAATCGACGGTCTGGGGACCCAAGAAAAAGTGGATTGAGTCAGTAAAGGAATTCCTGAAGGAGGGAAATGTGAAAAGGCGCGCAACTTTTTTATTTAAATCTGCAGATAAATAATCTAAATCATTACTATTTTCCATTTCTACTAAGTGTATTTTCAATATATCTGAGGGATTTTTTAAATTTTGATTCAAATACAAGAAGATACTATGCCTGAAAAAACAAATAAATTCTTAACATCATTAAAAAAAATTGAATCAATTTTTGGACGCATTTGTCCTTTTATACTTGTATATATCTTTTTAATTTTTATATTTTTGGGTTTTATTAATAAACAACAAAGATTAAATTTATTTCATTTGATTAGTTTTGAGAGGCAGACTAGAGTTAAAGTCTCGAAACGTAACTTCTTAAATTTTTTTTAAAAGATTTTAATTCCGGAGGAGACCTTAATAATGAACTAAATTTTTTTGTTTTCTTTACATTAAGAAGGTTTCAGAATAATATACGAGATTATTCTCATATGAAATTAAGTTTATTAATGTATATATAATACAGCAGATTCCCAGGACTTTTTATGGTTTCTTATAATATATATATATATATATATATATATATATATATAATATATATATATTATAATTATATCTATATATATATATATATATATTATATATATATATATATATATATATATATATATATATATATATATATATATATATTAATATTATATATATAATATATATATTATATTATAATATATTACATATACAGAGAATCTATCTGAATGTATTTCTATACTTATATATTATATATATTATATATTATATAAATATATAATATATATATATATATATATATATATATATATAATTATATATATATATATATTATATATATATATATATATATATATATATATACTATCATAATATGGGGTTATGAAAGAATTAGCGGTGGGGGTGGTAGGGAAGGTGTTAAGGACTGATGAGAATGGAAGAGAGGTGGAGGGTGGCTCTGGTTATTGTATGCAGATGATTTTGGTTTTGTGTAGTGAATCTGAATGAGAGTTTGAAAGATAGATAACGATTTGCAAAGAGTGTGTAAAGCAAGGGTTTGAAAGTAATGTAGAATAAGAGTAAGGTTACATGGTAGTGAGTGACGAAACAGTCCGTGGTGTGAAGTCATGTTAGATGGTGAGCAATTAGAATAAGCATCAAGAGTTTAAATATTCAGGATTATATGTGGATGAAAAGGAACGGATATGCAGAAAGCAGTAGAAAGTGTGAATGAGTTGCAGCTGGCTGGTCACAGATTTAAATCCTGGTGATGTGAAGGATTAAGGCCTTGAGTGCGCATAGGAGTTTTGCATGAGGTATGCTGTTACCTGTGGTTTATCTATTGTGTGAAACTATTGGTCTTGAATTAGGAGGTATACGATACTAAGTAAAAGTGCTCAGAGGACAATCCTAGGGGCGTGTTAGGTGTGTAAAGAATTGATAAAATGAGGAATGAAGCGCATTAGGGAGTTGTTGGTGTGAAAAAAGGCTTAGGTTTTATATAAATGAAAGGAGATTGAGATGGTTTGGTTATATGGAAAGATGGACTGATAGTTGTTTTTTTGTTAAGCAATCTGGCTTGGACTCACTGCTGAGAGGCTTGGAGAAAAAGGTGGATTGATTTAGTAAACAGGAATGCTGAAGGGAGGAATGTGAGTTTGGCAAATGCTAGAAGAAAGGTGCATTAACAGGAGTGAATAATGAGGTTTTGTCAGGGGGTAGAACCCCACATTGGCCAATACCACAATGAGGGTCCGTCGCAGTCTCGTGACACTCTAGGTGGTTCTGGGGGAAGAAAAAATTTTTTTTTTTAAAATAAAAAAAATTTGCGACGATTTCTCACTGAGGTATAAATGGAATGGTAAAAGTGGTCGGGACTTTTTTCCATTTGCGTCTGTTCTCTACTACTTTTCTGTCTTGGGGAGAGATGCCTTTTGTAAGTCCTATTCCCAAACCTGGAAAAGATCCGAATTTTTGAATGACAACCATAGACCAAAATTTCCGCTCGATTCTATCATACTTTCATAGATAATTAAGAATGGTTGCAGGCCACCCGCCTTTCTGTTCTTGAGAGGTTTGCAGAGATTTCAAACTCCAGTTTTGCTTCCGCAAAAATCGCTAGACCGTGGGATCCTTGTTAATGACTGGACCTGACATTCCGTAGAAGCTTTCTTCTGCAATTGCGGCGAATGATTCTCTCGGCTGTCTTCTGACCTGAAAAAGATAAGACCACAAAGTGGAACTGAGATCCTCCCACTAACTACACACGCTTGCTGTTTCAGAGCGAAAAGCTTTCATAGTGTATTATTATTTATTCTTAGTGTATTAAATATTATTATTGATTATAGTCCCTTAGTGCTATTATATTTGTTTCTTTGGCATTTCAATTGAACTGCCGCTATCTACCAGTCTCAGCGGACGGTCAAGTTTTCCCTATTTTTTGATCACCTGGCGTCTATATATTCCGGTGCAGGCTGTCATTTTTTGAACGTCAATTTCCAACTAGGTATTGAGAACATTTTCGCAGTGGAGTTAACTAACCCAGGGCTTCCCTTCTCGACGCTAAATTCCAGTTACAATTTCGGAAAAAAGCAGTCGTAAGGAAACTCGACACCTTCCCATGTTCACCTTGCCAGTAACTCCAACTAGGTCAGATTTCTGGGCCTCATTCTGGATTACCACCTGATATATGCACCACACATTAAATACCTCAAAAATCTTGGTGCGCTGATCGCAAGTCCTTTCACGTCTTCACACTCCTAATCGAGCGCAAGTTGGACTATGGGCTGCGTATAGGCCAGGGCTCCCCAAGTGTACTACACCCCTGTTAGATCCATCCAAAACGAGGCGATCGTATATCCACAGGAGCCTCCGATCGGTCCCCCCGAGTGACCTTGAGTTGAGGCGACTTGATGCTGCTTTTCTTCGAAAGTGGTGGCAAGAGCTGCACAAGTTACTTTCGCTTTCAAACCCCAGTACCCTCTGCTCTGCACACGATTCCTGCGAGGAGATAACTCAAATCCTGCTTACTGGCCACTTTGCAAGCACAAGTTGCAAGCATTCTTAACTTTCTGAAACATCCTATACAAAAGGTGCTGCGTTCTCTTCGAGTGAAGAGATATACACTTGTCCATTCACTGCTCCCATTATTTGCTTGTTCCTAATCTCTCCAATCCAGCCACTCTAGCTGTCTTTTTTAAAGGATCCTCATTTTTTCCCCTGCAGTCACGAGGGAATCCTCTGCAGTGTTTACTAGTGGATCTAAAACATGGGACGACTTGGACGGTTCTGCTATTTTTCCCGATCACAATCTCTTCCATATCCTCTCCCACATGCTTCAGTTTTTACTGCAGAATTAATGACTATAATGATGCTCTTTCTCGATTTATATTCCTTAACCGAGACCATCCTTGTAATTTGTTTGGATTCGCTCATCGCCCAATAGGTGTTCAAAACCCCCTACTCTAAATAAATTACACTCTGTTGGATCCCCTCTCACCTACGGATGACTGGCAATGAAATCGCTGACAGAGAGGCCAAAATGGCCTCCTTTTCTTTTCCTAGCTGTTCTAGGTACCTCCCGGATACCATTCGACGAGTTCGCCTTCTACCAAATGATTATTAATCTGCTCTCCGACAAGGCTTCCGGTCTTACTGGCAAGAGTGCTGGGCGAATGATCAGCTACTAGTGAAACTCAGGAATATAAAGTCGTACATTGGTGTGTGGTCTTCTAATTTACATAATCGTTTGCAGGAGATGATTCTCGCATGTCTTCGCATTGGTCACACCAATATTACACATAGCTACTACATATCACAGGACTACTACATATCCCGCAACCTGTTCACCACATCTTCATTGATTGTCCTTAACTGAAGTTCATTCGCCGTCGCCATTTTCCTACACTGTGGTCCATAACACCTTCTAAAAGGCTATCTCACGTCCTGTCTGAATCGTCCCATTTCAACAGTAACTATTTTCTTTTGCCTTCAGGAACTATATATTCTGTATATCAAAATATTTTTCTTAGACATCTATGAAAAAGCATTAATCTATTATCCAGCCATAGAGTTGTATTTCCAAGTTATCATAGCCGCTTATTTGCTCGGGCCAGCCGGAGCAGTCTTCTTGTCTGTTATCCCAGCTATCAAATTACCTCTTAATAAGTTTGAATAATACCATATATTTTCACTAGAAATGCATATAAACATACCGTACCTATTCTATTAGTTTACAAATATAGCCACTAAGTATCTTAAATTTAGTCACATTAATATTTATTTCCAATATTTTGAAAATGATTAAATTATTGTAATTAACAATTAGTTTTGAATTATTTTTTTTTATTAAACAGCATAATAAACTGCAGCTTTTATAAATCTATGGTTAAGCTCAAAATATTGTCAAAATTGAAAATTTGCTCTAAGAATTTAAAATTCATCTGATTTTTGTGTGAAATTTCAGTGTTGATATAATTGAAACGAGTTGCAAAATTCAATAAATGTATTAGATAGGATAGAATATTTAGAACATAGGATAGAATATTTTTTGCCAAAAGTGAAAATTTGCTAATGTTTTAATATTCAACCGAGTTTTTAAAGGAAATTTTCAGAGTAAATTAAATTTAATGAATTACACAACTTCTATTTAGCCATTTTCTATTTACACAATCATTTTACCTCCAGACACACCATGTTCAATTTGAAACAGCTTGGTGAAATTGTTGAGGATATGGAAAAAATGTTTTTGTGACTCGTCAAATTCAATATACTCCGAAGTTTTCAGAGAAATTGAGCTAATAGTAAAAAAAATTTTTTTTGAATTTACAAATTGAGCAAATTTCACCCCTATACTAATTAATGTGAAAAAAAAATCTATACGGAAACATTTTTTGAGGATATGATATAGAGAAGCTAAGGAGACATAAACCTAAAACTTTTATCTAGTATACATCTAAATGCTAATTTTTTTTTAATTTTTTTAATATATTTTTTTAATCTCGAAATAGAGCCACTCACGATCAGCAATTCGTATTAGGACCATTGACATTGCGTAGCAGCCAACTATACCTATTGCTTTTTGATTTTGAGAAAGGCTGCTTCAGTTTTAAGATTAATAAGAAATAAGCAAGTTGTAAAATGCTGAATTGGTCATATAAAATTTTAAGGTTATTAATTAGAAGCAGCAACTTCACTGTTTCTTACTTTTTGAGCTTAAACCCTTTATTCATGCAAATTGTGATGCACCTCATTTTTTTTACATATCTTCTCATCAGAAAGATTCAACGGAATCTTCTTATCAGATTGGAGGCTTATGATCTGGATGTTACTTCTTGTGATTCTCTAAATTTCTTTGTTACAGAAACAGAAAAGTTGCCGTATTTCAAGCCTTCATTTAAAATGAGCAACATTTTTAACCAGGACGAGAGTGAAGAAATTAAAAAGAATTAATATTTAATTTTTTGGTATTTTTTTTTTTACAAATAAATACTATTTATAACAAATTTTTTGTATATTTTTTTTTGTTCTTTGTCTAATTAAATGCTTTATAATATAAATTTGTAAAAGTAAAGTCCTATATTAAATTTTTTTTGTATATTTTGGATCAGAAACTTATTTTTGGATAAGCTTTTTTATTTCATATTTGATGGAAATTTTTATATAATGCCTGCTGAGAGAGAGGCCAGAGTGGCCTCCTCTTTCCGTAGCCATTCTCGACACCTCCATGTTGTCATTCGACAAGGTCGCCTTCTATTATTATCCTGCTCTTCAACAAGGAGTGTTGGACGAACGATCGGCGATGGACGAAACTTAAAAATATAAAGTCTGAAATTGGCGAGTGGTCCTCCTCTCACAGACGAAATCACTTGCAAGATATGATTCTCGCACGCCTCCATACCAATGTCACTAAGCCACTACATGTCACGGGATCCTCCCCGCCTGCAAATTTTGCCGTCGCCATACAAAGCAATCTGTTCACCACATCTTCATTGATTGTTCTTAACTGGACTCCATCTGCCGTCTCCATTTTCTTGCACTATGGCTCATAGCACCCAAAAAAACTATCCCATTTGTTGTCTGGATCATCCTTCTTTAATAATAGCTCCATTTTTTCCTATCTTCAGGAACTGCTTATTCTGTATATTTAAATAAATTTTTCTTAGACATGCATGTTAGGATCAACCCATGAAGTTTTATTTCCATCCTATCGTGGCTGCTCCTTAGTGTACCGTGGTGGTTCCTTTACACCCGCACAAAAAAAAAAAATAATAATAATGAGCGCACTACAAATTCTGCGTTGGGATGAAAAGAGAAAGTGGGTTTGGATTTGAAGTGTTCTAACTACATATGGGTGATATCCAAATTTAAAACCGTAAGGTTCACCTTTATGTAATTTATTACCTACTACAAACTCAAAATATGTAACCCTAGTCTTTACTCTCTTTGAACGAATTTTATTTTCCTGGTATTTTTTGTTACTCTGTTAAGATGTCCTCTCGGATAAGATTGATGTTATAAAATAAAAAAATACGAGAAATTCTGTAGAAACATAGCAGTTGATAAACCTTTATTATATTACAAAAGATCCTCTAAAACTGGTTTTAAATAGAAGTGGGCAATGTCTCCGAAAGTGTGACAACTTCCTCACAGATTTTGCTGGATTGCTCCGATTTTCTGAATATTTCATCAGTTTCTTGAATCCGAACAGAAGAAAGGCGTTTACGTTTAGTATTCAAAGCTGAACCAGTTGCTAGGCATTCCGTAATGAAATCTCGTACAGAACTCTTGGCGGGTATACTTGTTTAAAAATTGTTCATGCTCATCTGTTATCAAAGTTAGGCCTATACTAGTGTAAGGGAAAACGAAGATAAATTATTAGGTCTTTAATATGCCTCTATGTCTTGTTATAACTTTATAAAGATATTCCTTACAATAACCCAGGGTGAAACAGAAAGATGAAGGTGCAAGATAGAATTTGGCAAGTCCTGTCCAGTCAAATATAGAACCATGGACGTTTTAGGATGTTTCGATCCTTCTTCCTCCTCAGAGATAAGATCACGAGTTAAATTTGTTATCACCTTTTTTTACTATTTTCGTTTTAGACAATCTTTATTTGACTGATTCTATTTATGTATGGGAATATAACCCCTTGATTAAATTACAGACTTCTAATGTTAATTATATACACACTGAAATAAAGAAAAAAAAAGGCTAAATGAAACTTATCTTGAATAGATCCTGTCTCATCCCATTTTTCATCATTTTCCTCTTCTATTTTTTACCATACCTGTAATAAGCACACGCTTTTTTTTCTTCTCTCCTCACCTTTCTTTTTGCTATTACATATTTTCTGATTAGTTCTTTACTCCTTCCTTGGTTAGCACATCTGTTACTTGTTACTTTGTTCTACTACTTTCACTTCTTCCCCTTATAACATTTCTTTTATTCTGGCTCTCTTTTCTTCATCTTTCATCGCTACCTCCCGATGTAAATGTAATTGCTTTTTTTAAGGTTTTACCCTCTGTATCTACTATTATCTTTCCATCTGCCCTACCTGTGATAATCCACCACATGTTGCTTATAAAAGTTCCGGTTTCAGCCGTCTCTAGATCGCGATGCTTCCGCTTCTCTTGTTGTTGATACCCTTCTTCACACTTTAGATTTTCAGCTTACAGAACACTTACATCCGTTATAGTCTACTATGCTTACTACGTATCCTGTTTGAGATTTGAAACCCTCCATATTCCCGAAAGACGCGTCGATCTTTGTATACTTCTACAATAACTTCTAATTTCTACATCACTATTACATATGATTCATATTTTGTTTTTTATTATCTTTACTATTTTTTACATGATCCTGTCTCAACGCAATTTAGCTCTGAACTCGGGGTTGAACTGACCCAGACCAAAAAGAGCATTAGACCCGCGACGACATCCCGGCGAGATTTCCATACGAGAAAAAGTGTAACAAAATGCGATTGAATATTCGCCACTTCCAAATTACCCTACATTTTGCGATTCCACCAAGTAGTCCCATCCCCGCATAAACTCTAGTTATTCTGACTCCAATATCAAATAAGACAAACAAATAAATAATTAAGTCATCTTTCTCGACTTTCAGATCTTACGCTCTCCATCAAGCCACCTACTCCCATCTTTGAAAATATAAAGTACGAGGATAGTAGCGCAATGGCCTCAAAATAAAATGACTGAAATAAAAAAAATATTTACTAAAAAATCTATGTTAGCAAGATAGGTGAATTCTGTTTGATCTCCAAAAAACTGTATAAAAGGGAAATTAGGGCCAGAATATCACAGGAATAAACAACAAAAAAATATAAAAATGGCCAAAGATAACATTGCTACAAACACTACAACAACAGCATAATTAGCGTGTAGTACTGCTCCAACATGGCGGAGGTAACAAATATGCGAATCTGGATGCCTTGCAATCCCAAGGCTAATGATCTGTGAGTATCTGGTACACACCTAGAACCAAGAAAAAAAAAAACAGACACAATAAACATAAAAAATATAGCACATAAAGAACCACATACTATCAGACGCCAGCTCAACCCATAACCAAACACTCTTCAGCAAATCCACAAAGCACCCTACTGCTTGTCAATCTTGCAGCAATCCAATTTGTTAAAAAAAAAAAATATAATATACCAACCAAACCACATGCCTTAAAACAATCTATGGAACATTAATAACATTAATAACTTCTAAAACTAAAACCAGCCAATTTGCCGTTAAAATACTATAATACCCCAACCCATCCATAACCATCCAACCCTTTTAATATTAAAATTGCCATCGGGATCACAACCAACAACCTTCCTGCAAACCTTTCCAAAATTAACAACCCACACTGAGCATCTTTCTTCGTAATTTTTAAAGTTACCCCCTCCCCCCGCCTAGAAGAAATTTATTCTCTGATATCAATAGATGTAAAATGTAGACCTTGTACATCCCCTCAAAATCGCCCCCGATCCACCCGCCTTAAAAAAACCCCAAACAAAAAAAATTCTAAGCTCTTTACCCTCCTCATAGCCGTACCCTCAAACCCAAAAACATCCGTGCTCTAAACTTGCACTTCTCTAGGGCAATCAAGTCTTTCTTTAAAAAATAGGCCCAAACTTGTCACAAACTCTAATTATTGGCCTAACCATAATTATATTTACTTATACTTCCTCTCTTTAAACAACATTGCGATTTATTAGCTTTATTTCTAGTTATTATTTGCTCCCAAACACTGATTAGCTACTTTCAAATACTGCTTATAATCACACCTATTTTTCTTAATCCACAGACTTCAACCAATCCCCATCCATAGATAGTTAAAACTTATTTGAGAAACCTAGGGAAAACCTACACTTTTACTATAAAATTCATTCACTATCTCCCCCCCCCCCCCCAAATTATCGACAGTGCAATTTTTTCAGTTATCTAGATGCTAATAAGCTATCTTAAAATTTAAGTAAATAAATGACGAAGCATACTATACAACAAATTTAAACGCTATGATCTAAACATACCTTTTTAAGAACGGGAAGACACCCAGAACATGCTAAAAAATAATTAAGAAATAAAAAAACAAATATAATCATATAATAGTATTAAAATTAGAAGTTATCTGGAAGATACAAAGAACGCGTCTTTCGGGAATATGGAGGGTTTCAAATCTCAAACAGGATACGTAGTAAGCATTAATTCATGAGAATAAAAAAAAAAATTTTTTATAATCAATAAATAACTTCCCCATAGCCGTCCAACTCACTTCTTTTATTTTCAAAGTTAAATTTATTAAACCAAAAAGGAAAAAAATAAAACTTACACTTAATATCCTAAAAACCAACTATCAGCAAAAGTCTAAAGAAATGGGTAACTTTTCTTCTCAACACTAATTTTTAATTAACATCTCTCTTCAAACTTTCATTTAACACTCGCTCTCTGCAATTATAGATCGTATGGATAACTCTTTTCAACCTTTTTATTCTCTTAAATTTCTACGTTGATGTTCTTCATATCTCCTATGGCAGCTCTTACATTTGCAATAGTTTTACGTTATTAAACTATAACTGATTTTCCTCGCCTTTTTCCTTTCACTTTCTGAGAAATCAAAGACTTTTCTTCAAATTTTCCACTATTTTATACTGTTATTTAAGATCACTCCTCCACGTCTGCATTCCATCAAAATATCAGTCTAATTTAATAATTCCACAATTCCACATAACATTGATTCCAAGTCATAAAAGAAAAAAACTCATCAAGTCTCTTAGAAAGACAATCACCATCAAAAATATTGAATTTAAATTTCAAGAAAGGCTCACGCAAGTAGAGCGTATCTTTGCTTCTAGAAAAAAGGATCAATCCATGCGTTAATCACAATTACATTCATCAGCCCCATTAAAATTGAACATACCTCACTATCTGGAAACATTTAATTAAATGTTTCCCCTATATATCTGCACACGAGGTTAAAGACATTTTATCATCCACCACCTTAACCCATTAATGCCCAGACTGTAACATCATCTTTAATGCCAAAAAATGAAACTGATTGAAAACTGCTTTTATTTTATTAATAGAAAAAAAAGATCATTAACCAATCGGAAGTATATTAGCAGTTGATGGAATGGCATAATTTCAGTGCACACACTTCACTAATATGTGTATTAATACACGAAACTAAAAAAATTTCAAATGTTCCCTCTTTTTTATTAAATTCAAATGAGTGTTCCCCTCTAATGGAACTCGGCTTGGCGTCCCATGTTTAGATAGATCAAATCTTTTACAACTTACAGGTATGCCTTGAACTATTCAGTCCGTACCCAACTACCATAAAACTGTTCCAGTTACTCCAACCAACTGTCGGTTAAATTAGTATGTTTGAAGTCATTTTAAAATAAATACATAAATAAATACCTCGCCCAGAAAATCCAAAAATCACTTCGTCAAAACCTCCAAAAAAAAAAAAAAAAAAAAAACACCTCAAAAGAAAACCTTAAAAAGGAAAAAAGGAATATTAAAAACATTAATCATAAGTCATACAGTCTAAAAACCACATCCATACACCAATCACCTCCAATCAAAAAGGATGAACTTGAACAACCTCTACGAACTTAAATTAAAACATAGATAATAACTAAAAATAGAAAGAAACAAATAGAATAATTATGAATGTCATTACCTCTGCCCATCCTTCATACACTATCACAATACATTCGATTCCACAATTATTCAGAAGAAAAAAAAGATATCAAAAATGCAACTGGCACATGGCATCATTCTCATAGTTTGAAATTTAAAATTCCCTGTACTCAGTCATATCTAAAACTTCCTCCTGACTTTCGCTGGAACCAAGTTCTGTCCCCGACTTCCAAAAGTGAACCCGATATAAAATATAATAAAATATATACTAACCTATAATATAACTAACTATAATATATATATATATTATATATATTATATCAATAATATATAATAAATTATAATAATATTAATATATATATAATAATATATCATATAATATAGAATATATATTAAAAATATATATAAAAATTATTCTCTTCTGCCACGCAGAAATAAAATATACATCACACGAAAATAAAAAAAAAATTACCAATGCACTTTCGTTTCATCATACCACTCTCATGAATTAGAGGTTAGTAATAAACTTTCTCTTTTATCCATGTGCATTGCAAATAATATAATATATAATTATATATATAATATATAAAAGATAAATATATATATATATATAAATATAATATATAATTATAATAATATATAATAATATATAATAATAATATATAATATAATATAATATTTTTCGAAGGCTAGCTAATGATGCCTCATCAATTTCTACCGAGTTCCTTTAAAGGGGCATCTGCAATTACTTCGTCTATCAAAAAAAAATAGTTCCTATTCTCTAAAGCTAGGCAAATTTGGACCTGACAACTCAGTAGCAGTCATTTTTATTTTAAAAAATCCTAAGAAGATACCATACAAGAAATAAAAAATAATAAAATATAATACTAAACTAAAAGAATTTTATGCTAAATTATCATCTCTTATACCGACTTATTAAATTCATAATTTCATTTAAAAATCATGACTCAACCAGAGTCTGAGAAAACCGCTTGAGGTAGATCTTCCTACACTTGTATGCCGACTCTGCAGACTAGTAAGCTCCATTCATGTATTAATGGAATATTTGTATATATAAATAGTGTAGGTCTTGCATATAATATTACTTTTGGTGTTTAGAAAAAATTAGCGGCTACTTTAAATAACATACTGGGGATAATGAATCGATTCATTTAAGTTCAAAAATACTAAATTCTTTCGATGGAGCCTATGAAATCAAAGTTAAATATTTCTACTGTTCATGGGAAACACTTCATAATTTTCAAAAGTTTTCCGCTACACCTCTAATATCTATATATATAAATTATATATCAATATAATATAATACAATAATATATATATATAATAAATACTATATATAATTATATATATATATATATATAATAAAAATAAATAATATAACATAAATATTAATATATAAATTTAATATATATAAATAATATATATATATATATATATAAAATATATATAATATATATAATAATAATATATTATTATATATATAAAATATACTAATATCACTATGGGATCAAAAAAAAAAATCGGACTCCCGATCTCCACTCCAGAGCGCATATTAAAAACTAATCGACTCTCGACCTAAGCGATATTTTGATAACTGAATTCCGACCCCACTCACAAGGGAAAATTTCATACACACACATTGAACTATATTAATAGCATCCTCGCTTAATAATCTAAGCACAATACACAAGACATTATTTTAAACCAGTTTAATGAAATTTAAAAAATTTCCTGCTAAAATGCAAACGATTAAATCTCCTTAAACACCCCCCAAATAAACATTTGTAGCTAAAATAATCACAAAAATATACCTTATTATATAATATAATATATAATATATTATAGTTATTATATAAATATAATTATACTATATATATTATATAAATATATATAAATAAATAATAATAATATATATATATATATAAATATAATATTATATATATTATATATATATAATTAATAAATTATATATATATATATTATATAAATATATAATAATATATATTCTTCCAAGTTATTGTAATATTGATTGAATTTCTAATAAAGCGTAAATGGAGGGTTTATATATTCCATGATATAGGAGACATTAGATTAATAATAAACCCCTAGTATAAGGTAAGAGAAATAAGGGAACTGTTAAGAAAATAATATGAATAAGTTTATGAGTTTAGGGAAGCGTAATGCTGGATTTTGTCGAAAATGCTTACAGAGTTGACTGACGACTGATTGGTGTTAAAACATACTGGGTGCGTTTAGAGTGTACAGGATGATGGATCAAATCTACAATGAGTGAAACAAATATTGAGAAAATGAGGGAGAAAAAAAATTAATATTTAGATTTATGGAATTACAACAGTCACGTATGATAGATTAATAGAAGCTTTAGCAGCGTATTATGAATAGTTGTTGAGGCTTCGAATGAATCAAAATTATGTATGACGATATTGAGAGGTAAGAATAAATGGCAAATTGGTGAGGTTAGAAAACAGGAGAGACAGGGGGTGTGTGATGTCCCTTTATTCAATTTATCATGAGTGTAGAAAGAATTCGGAAGGTGGGAGCAGGAGAATGTTTAGAAATGATGGAGAAGAGCATGATGGAGGCCCAGAACCTATTATCTATCGATGATGTGTGGGCAATTCTGAAGAAAGTGCGAGAGGATTGGTAGAGAGAGAGGGTAGAAAGACATAAAAAGAAAGGGAAAGACATTGAACGAGATGAAGGATTATGAATCAAGGTGAGGAGTGTATGTACAAAACGTAAATTCCACTTATGAAGATAGGAGAAAAGAGTGAGCAAGAGAGAACCTATTAATTATGCTGAGTGATATATTATTAGTGTGTTTGTAAGTTAAGTGGAATGTACTAGATCTATAATGAAATCGGATAGGAGACCAAAGACCTTTTGATAGTATATGAGAGAGATATACTTGCAGATGCCTACACTAAAGAACTCACCTGGTGCAATATAAAGTACGTTTGAGGTGGAATGTGGAGTCAAAGCAGACTAGAATAGCGTCCTAGGAGAGACAGACCGATTCTAACAGTTCATAAAACACAGATAGAGCGAGTGCGTCACAGATGCTATTCAACCTTCTTCCAAATACCCATAATTCGGCCTGTGATGTTTGAAACAACAAAGAATACCATACCAAACCCGCCCAATGTTAAAAAAAAAAAAGAAGGAAAACATGGAAGGTATCCAGGCCAATGATCTAGTGCACTAGTGGTGAAAATAACTACAACTATGAATGAACATTCTACACTCAATAAAGTAAATTACATAGCATGAAGTTGAGAACGCATTTCGTGAAGAAAGTCAGACAGAAGAAGGTGAAGCTTTAAATAGAAAAAGAATGATGAAGCGTTTATGTATGTTTCTAGCATTGGCAATATAAAGGAGACAGCGATTGGGAGCTGCATAAAGAACCGTAATAAGAAAGTTAGGGATAAGTAGTTTCAGCTCAAGGATAAGGGCCAAATGTTAAATTAAAATATTAAAGCAGTTAAAAACTAAACGTAAAATAGAAAAGGGAACCACCGTAACATGGTCTCACAACCAAAAGCAAATGATTTCACACACGTTACCGCCAAAACACCGAAGGCCAAATGAGTATATAAGTTACAAGAAGCAAGGGCTTAAAGAAGAAGAAGCCATAAAAAACAAAAAAAAAAAAGAAGACAAACATTCTAAATAGAACCCATCACTCACCCACCGAGGCCACGAGAGTAAAAGAGTACCCTAAAACCGACTGTAAAGATACATCAATTATATCCGACACACGTTTGCACACAGGTAAAACATTAGCAAATGGTATGCGTAAGCAAAAGAAGTAGACTTAAGTGTGTCACTATAGTAAACTAAACAAAAACGAGATCAAGAATTCTTAGCCACTTTTCGGCTACACACACGATTCTTAAATACGTAGACTATAAATACCTAGCGGATACTAATCTAAAATATTTGAATACACATACCTATGCTGCCGGCACATACGTATAAGATTGAAACATAAGAAGTGAGTATTCTTATTGACAAGAGAAACGGATATCAAGGAAAACCTTAAACATTATAAAACCAAAATTCTTAGAAAGATCTGAGACCATAAAATGAAGAAAGCACTTAAAGAAGAAATAACGGTTCTTGGAAGTTCTGAATATAACCTTAAAATAAAAAAACTGAGTCTTGTACCAATCTAGAATAAGACCAAAGAATAAAAACCCTGTAAAGATTTACAGGCATTATGAGATTATGAAATGTGAAATAGGCATGACCTATACTTTTTAAAACACACCTTTATAAACTTATATGAAATGTTTGGGATAAAGTGGAATGAATGGAAAATGTAAAAAAAGACTAGAAAAGATTCTTAACAAACACTAACAAATAAACAGATTGTCCAAAGCAAGGGTTCTTTTATTTGTACCTTATGAGGAAACTATGATATTCAACAAAGGGAGTTGGTTTCCGCAGCGTAGACGCTCTGTACTATAAATGTTAAGTATGGTACGAGTGAAATATAAAAATTCTCTATATTATGTTCGTAAGATATTTCAGCTATGGAGTCAATACAATTGCCCACCTTCCTACAATAACTATCATAAAAATAAGGAAAACCGTAAATATCACTACCTTCAATGATATACATATCACCCATTATATTAACATAATAATAATAATCACTTTATATATAATTTGATTTTTTACTACAGTCACTAAATTACACACATATATAATTTATGAGTTTAAAATATAAAATATAAACTGTAACAATGTAAATAAAGAAATTAATGAATTAAGAATATAGTTTATTATTACTTACAGCGATGATACATGATCAGTTTGTAATAATAATTGTGATTAGGATTCACCCTCCATCAGAAATGTACTCTGTTATTTATTGAAATAAATAATTATTCATTTAGGAAAATTTGTAAATAGATAGAGAAGCGAACAAAACAGAAGATGGATTAGTAAACTAAAAGTTATTAATATCCAAAATAGGTTCTACAAAATCACGCTACTAATGATATACTCCTACCACTAATCAATAGACCTAATCACCGCAAACCTTTATTCTTACGAACAGAGGGTTGTATGTTAATTAATGAATCAAGAGCTGGATGAAAACCCACAATAGGTATTATGAAGGACAGAAAAAATAATGATAGTATATAGCAATAAGTGTTAAGGTATACTATACTAGAATCAACAGTAGAAATTGAAGAATAACATTTTACTACAATGATCGATGGATATATTTAATTCTAGGATTCTGCGTTCGCATGGATATAAATTATGGTAACATTAAATATATTCCTGCCAAATCCCACCTACATAATCATACCCCCAATTATCCAAATAGGACAGGACAGGTAGTGTACAGTTGGAATAGGCCTAAGCGAATTTCTCTTCTGTTCTTCCGCTGAAACTCAAAAAGCAACAACGACAGCTTAGAAATTATATTATATCTATGCCACGTGTAAAAAAGATAGATCATTCCATCCAGTAATATTCAATTACATTTAATTGGTTAGGAAAAACAGACACAAGGCAAAGGAGTGACAAAATGTCACCACAAAACATACCTTCTAAACTCGCTCTCAATGACCAAATTTATATAATATAGTATCATAATTTAGATAGTACTAGCAATTCCTCCAAAATACTATTCTCTATATGAGCTCCACTGACGTAAGCTAAATGAGACACCATCTAAAATATAGTTTAAAATCCAATGTAATACTACCCATACACCATAATAACCGTTGTGTTGAGTCCAGTGGGGCATAGCGCGACATATATACGCATTAATCACCTCGCTTACTATAAACCCCGCCATCAGCGCCTTTAGACACCGCCGCACAATTTTGTAACACCTGATTTAACTTTTCTACTGTGCCTACCAAACTCACGCGAGTTCTCAACACTATTCAATAGCTCTTATTCTCTTTACCGAGCAATTCTCACTGCGTCTGCGATCTCCCCATAGCAAGATGCAACTGGAACAACCAAGAGCACTACTTCGCGCACGTATATACATCCCACGCTCTAAAACCCAAAACTCACCATATCTATCAAATCTATCTTTCCAAACCAATACATCATCCCATCCATCACGCTCTCGACAACCACAATTCCTCCTAGTACCAAATCCGTCTAATCACATCACACGACTAAAGAACTCGTCTATAAAGTATCCTACTATCTTCAGAATGAGCTAAGTCCAAGCCTCTCACAGCATATAACTACTATCCGCGAAAGCAGTGGCCATACTGAACACATAACTCAGAATCTTCTTTAGGGTAATACTACTATATCACAGAAAATCAACTAAGATATCTTGTAGAAAAATACTATACATAACACAAATACTAAATCCAATATGAACAAATCATAATACGCGCTCATTAATTTATAACGCCGAAAATGACACACTTCCAAAACATCTGATAATATTTATATATGTTTTTTAAAATTGATTGTTAAATCTTCCGCTGTCCCAGCGCATTTTACAGCACCTATACCTACAAAATGTCACTCATCTCACCAAACGTTCCTTCCTTAATAACACCACTTTAAAATTATCTACACTCTCATGCCCTTGCCCGTCTACTACCTCCAATCTCCACCACTATACCCTTATAAATATTTAAACTCATAACAGACCTTCCAAATCTGCCCCAAGCTCCAACGTAATCAAGTCTAGTCAACCTCTCTACCCACAGTCATACGCAACCATAACTTCCACGACTGACTACTCGAATCCTACAAGCCCACAACCCAATGGAACCTAACTCAACACTTGCTCTAATCATAGCACAAATTTACATTCAAGCCTCCTGCGCGTGATAACTATCGAGCAGTTTACTCTACCCAAACTTCAATTCTACCAATTTCTCTCAAAGCTGCACCAGTTTCATATTCTGGCTCCTACAACGAGATACACCAAATAGAGAGGCGCGGGCAATGATTTTCCGAGAGTGAGTTAAAACCCTTCGATACCTCATTTAGAGCTTCCATAACAGCCATCTAACACCACTTCTGTCATCTCAGCCATCACTGCAATGATAATTAATCTATTCCACTAGAACAACACCATCGCTATTAATCAAAAAAACGGAATAACCCAATGAAACATAACAGCGTAATCCGCTGTGGACTCACGAACACCTATTAATCCTAAAACCAATCCCACCATTTATTCTTACACACGCTCACTATCTCAAACATACTTTTGAACGCCATCAGAAGCCTACCAACACCAAATATCACGAACACCTGCCACAAAAACTTCCCTATTAACTCTATCATACGCCTGTTGCAAATCCAGAAAAACCTAAAATAGCAATTTATCTCTTCCCTCATTCTCAAGCATTTTTCAAATGTAAAAGTGGTGCTGCGACACACCGTCGAACCGAGCTTCCCTTATATCACCACTCCATTGCATCAACGCGCGCAAGGGCTAATTCCTTACAAGTGACACCTAGACGCACGGCTGCTGACAATCATATTACTCCATAAAGATGTACCGAACTAACAAAAACCTTGCCCTACAACACTCCTTCTAGAGATTAACTACAAGAATCCTATTATCAATTCGTTACTATCTCGCCGTATCGGCTCAAACAAAATGTACCTCGTAAGTAGGATTAAACAATACCACTCATCCTACAAGCACGTAAAACAACAGTAGAGCGCGCGTTGAGAACCCATATACCACAATCACACAATCTCATAAGATATATGCACTACATCTCCCGCTACATGTCTAAACCTATTTTTATAATTTCATCGGTTAACTTCTTAGAAATTAATCTGGGAACGACGAGAAGGAACAACAGTAAACAACACCGGTCTGAGATCTGTTGATAACTATGTTGCCTCATGTTACCTTTTCCGTCACAGGATTATTTTCTTACCCATTACCTCTCCTCTCAACAGAGTTAATCAAGTCCTCATACCCCCCACTCCACAATACCATTATATACCTTTTCAATGACGACAATAGTGCCATATAGACACAACAGACAAGACTAGAAAGCTAGTATATGAAGTCATGTATCAACCAACACCATATGAGCTAGATATGGTGCAGATTTTGCGAAGGCTTATTGCCAACATGCAAGGCCATGACGCAGCGATCTATTTATCGAAGTAATCACCACCCTATATACCGCATGCTAATGCAGAAACCTCATCTCAGTCACTACCACCGCCCACACCAACAACAAGACAAAGCCCTGATAGTCAACTTATAACCCCAAACATGCTACCAATCGCGGTACCCAAAAGACGAGTGTGTGCAGAAGGTACATTTCTTAACTTTAAGATTTATGCACAGCGATCAAGCAACTCAGAGACTGTTACATAGCCACCTGTTGGTTTTCAAACATTAATACGTTACAATCAATCTCCTGCATAATTCCTTATGTATTTACCATACGCAATTCGACACTGCACTCCTATTTTGATTAGGGTGAGCCCCGAGCCTGGTTACAAAAACACAACACGAAGAGCCACAATCCGAACCATCTTCCGGCCGTCTACACCCTATGGATATTACTCGTTGCTCATTACTAGTATGAGCTCTCCTTTCTATCCACTAAAACCACGTCCGAACTGATTTATGTCAAGACGCGAGGCGAACATCTAGCGCAACGAAACGATGTATGAAATCTTCCCTGCACGGTTACCACAACATAACGTCTTACGCCAAACCTATGAACTATTTTAGCCGGCGCAACAAAAGAGCGCAGGTTTATTCAAACTTGCACAAAAACCATACTGGGACTTGACGTCGACCTCAGGAAGCTATAATAAAGTTGCAGTACATATGACAGAGTTGCGTGCAATCATGGCATTATTATATTACAGAAAGCGCTACGCTTCTTGAAATGTCTTGGCCTAGCTGCTCAAAGCATTGCGCAAGCATGCTGCGCGAGTCGCATGAGTGGCAAACACCACAACGTAAGAGCGCGATGTAAAAGATATCAATAGCGTGAGAGTAAAGTACAAAATAACACCCTTATAAAAAGATAGATTCAAAGAGCATACCCAGAAGCCAAGAAATAATCGGCCAACAAGCCAGCCTACTAATTAACACATCCCAAGAGAACAACAATAACAGAGCTAAAACAGGACAACATTTAATCCCATTCTGCGACCCACACACGTCTTAAACAATGCATTATTACGCTACTTCCTGCCACTCACCTTTATGCTTCCTACGTTCTATCGGTAAAGTATCAAGGGCAGATCCACTAAATCACTCAAGGAAAAAATCAACCAACGTGCATTATTTTAGACTTACGGGATAGCAAACTCCGTTGGAAGAATTACGGTACCCAAATCATATGTGTTCATTCATATACTTATAGGCCATGTATAAAGCTAACGAATAGCTAAAGCGCTTCTAATCTAATAAGCAAAACTCACCAAATACGTCTGAATTTTTATAATAATGTATCTAATGCGAGAGAGCACTAATTAGTTATATTATATGTATGATAGACATTAGTAATCGATTCAAGAGACAAATAATGTCTGACTCCTCGTCCTGATGATTCATATATCCATGAGATTTAGAGTAGATATTTGTTGAGTCGAATACACGAAGAAATTATACTATCATATTTTATGATAGTGACTTTTGACGAATAGATAGAGAATAGTATGGAGAAGATATACCTTGTAAATTGGAGGAATACCAAGACAAATGATAACATACATTAGCATGTATATAAATATTAGAGAATTGAGCTGGCAAGTATAGAGCTATGCAAAAAATCCTTTAAGTAATGAAAAATATAGAAAAATTATTATCATTTATGTCACCAAACTTATGTATTATCTCAGGCGTACATTTTTATCGATGTTTAATGATAATCCTGGGGTTAAGATGTACTAGTAGGTTTAGTAGTACGAAGAGGTGAGGTAGAGCTACGACTCGATCCGAACGTCAAGCCAAGAGCGAATATGTTATCTCCTCGATCTATGTGTCAAATCTTGTTGTTTTAAGTTCATGTGGCATCCCCTGGGATGGTCGCCAGTTCAGGGAATTATTCCTTCGACAAAGACACACTACGATCCCCAGTACTGCTATAACTAGGATACTTATACCACCAGTAGCCACAATTGTACGTCGAGATTTTGAATAATACTAGCATATTGATGAGGAGAGCACCTAAACACAGTTCAGAAATAATATAGCAAGAGCGATCACTCGATCTAAATCAATAGCAAGCAGTTGGTCACGTTTTTAAAGGATGGATTCATGGTTTATATTTTTGTAAATTAAATTGGGTAATGGGATTATCAGGTGATATATCCATTTTATAGTACAATGTTTATAGTTTTAACAGAATTTTCATATTGTTAATTTATTAATAATATCTATAGCATATAATTACTATTCTACCTCAAATAGGGATCCGTAAGACTAATTACAATAGTTTAAGAATAGTGTAAAGATTTTATGATCACTGTATATAAGGAATTGATTCTGACAATTTTCTTCAAATCATGTATCCCTATGGAATATGGAAGGCAAATTATGAATATCTCTTAAAAATACTTGTTGTAAATATCTATGTTAAGAACTTGTTGTAATCGCCCACCGACAAAGTTGCGATATAATAAGGTGAGTCATGTTATAGGCTCGTGACAGTCCAGTGGCCTCTTAGCGACACATTTAACGCATTTAACAAACAAAATGCGTGGCACCTACTGGTTTGCGGGCGCCACTTAATTTTTCTCGTTAGGGATTAAGTTGGCCCCTGGAAGAGTCAATACTCACCTAATCCAGTGCGATGGCAAATCTGGAAAATAGCATAACGGCGCAATTACTTACTCACCCAGCATAGAGAATAGTTCAGTAAGAAAAGAAATAAAAAATCTCTAAAGAATCGAACCATTTATGTAACTGTAACTGTGGGATCAATGATGAATTAAATCTACGGCTAAAATACCTGAAAGCATAATAATTAAGACACCCTTGACTCGGAAAGCATGTTTAGTAGATGAGAAGGACCTTGTGACTTCAGAACATACGTCCAGCCGAAGGAGAGAGAACTAGGAAATACTTGAAGCGCCGGCACTCGCTGAGGGACCAGGAATTTGAAGGGAAGGCCAGTTAGAGAGAGATGACAGCGCCTCAAGTCGAAATAAACTAACTAGACGCTGTGATTACTCATTTTAGAGAAATTATTACAAAGACTTTTTGCGTAGGAGTAAAGTGAGCGTGAAGCTAATTACAAAAACAAAAGACTAGGAAGAAGGAAGAAAAGAGAGAAGGAAATATAAACAAACGAGGAACTGAAATAAAGATGATGTAGAAAATATTGTGCTGCTTTATCTTCTCGATGAGAAGATTTTTATAAACTAATATGCCACCCTCTATGACATTTGAGAAGTGCAATGAACGAAGTATATCAGGATCCCAATCTTGAACCATTTGTTGTAGTTCTTCAGCCATTCTGATCACAAAAGCAACCCCTCTGATAGGTTTTAATATTATATTCTTAAGGGTGATTGTTGTGATAAGTTAAATAAAAATCACATTTACAATAAAGTTCATTATAATTAGTATTATGATTATAATATTTACATTATAATTACTATTAAAAAAGTTATATTCATTTCTTAAGGGAGTACATTCATGGGTGGATGGAAACCATTAAAGCAATAATAGTAATATTGGACTTTAGATAAAGTTCTTGTGAGGCCTAGAATTATGACCTAGAAATACGAGGTACTTGAATTAAGATGGATCTTAATTAGATATAAATCCTAGGGATAAGAAAAATAAATCGAGATAAGACAGTTCTTGTGAGGCCTAGGGATAAGATTTAACATTAAGAGTGTTCTTTGAAGGACGGTTCATTTTTGACCTTGAGAAACGACCTAAACATAAAACAATTCTTGAGAGTTGGCCTAAATGAAGACCTAAGAAGAAAACGGTTCTTGGAAGTTCTGAATATGAACCTAAAATAAAAACGGGTCTTGTCCAATCTGGATATAAACCTAAAATAAAAACCCTGTAGAGATTTACAGGAATTAGATTTATGAATTGAATGGGAAGTTATTATGTTATTTAAAGCATTTTAATAGTTTATTTTATCAAGTCACATTTTGTGAAGGGAAATGTTAAAAGATAGAAAGATCTTACCCGTAACCATAAATATGTCAAAGAGGGGTCTTATTTGTCCTGAGAACGTCAACAAGGGAATGGTTTCCGCAAGTAGGCTGTAATTATTAATGTAAGTAGGTACAGGAATATGATTCTATATTATGTTCATTATATTCAGCTAGGTAATTCAAGTTATAACTATCATAAATTTAGGAAACCGTATTCACTAACCTTCAATGATATAATACCATTATATTAAATATGAAATTATTATAATTACATACACCATATCACTTTGAAATTAAAAGGTAAAGAGGAATTTGAAAGATAGAAAATTAGATTTGTAAGATCATCCATAAGCAAAAACTAATTTGGTACAATAAGTTTAGTGTATATTAAAATAAAAGATTGGATGCACCCTAATTTGCCACTGATACTCTGTTATTGTATTTGAAATCAAAATAACTTTTATTGCATTGGAAATTTTGTGACCACGAACCCAAACACTTTGCTTAAATCTAAAGAATTAGAGACTAGAATTAAGTCATCCATATATATATATATATAATATTAATAGTAATTATATATATATATATATATATATATATATATAGATATATATATATAATATATACGTAATATATAGTAGTTATAGTATATATTATTATAGTATATAGAATATATATATAGATTATATTTATTATTTACTTATCCATCTGAATAGTATATAACACAACTGTATAGAGTAAGTAAGACATATATATTATATTCGAAAAATTAATATATATATTACTATAAATTATGTTATTATCTATTTCAGATAATATACCGGTGATAAATTATATAATATATATAATATTAATAATCACATATGGATATATAATTAATTATTAATATAGTATATATATACTATAATTATTAAATATATTAACCTATAAATAATAAAACTATAATTAAATATATATTATACCGTATAATATATTAATAATATATATTAATATAAAACATATATATAAATATATTATATATATATATTATATATATAGTTATTCTTTATATATATATTTCTAGTATATATATATATATATTAAGTTTAACGTAAATCTAATGTGATATTTTGAAAATATTGCTGGATTGTGGTGAAGTTTAAAAGAAAACTGATTCACCGAGTATTGGGCGAATATTTTTAAACGTTTTTTCCTCAAATATATTTCCTGTTCTGAAAATGAAAAATAATTTTCTGGAATATATGGAGGAGACTGAAAAGGAGAGTAAAATGTGGCTGTCACCAGGTGGGGAGGAATTTTAGGCTTGCTGGGGGTAATCCAACTCAGGAGTCCACTTTCACATCCCAGGCTATATATAGATTTTTCTGGTAAAAAAAAATTTCAATTTTCTTAAGAATTTCAACCTTTTGAAGAGAACCACTGATTTTCTTTTTTTCCTTTTTACACTAACTGAATCGCTGTCACTTTCAGTTTCTTCAAACTTATAAAAAACTAAGTAACTTTGCAGTAATTTATTTTCTTAATGCTCCTGATGATTTGAGGTAGCCTTG